>APFE031562893.1:0-21466 GCA_000404065.3 Pinus taeda | reverse complement strand
ATGCATAAATATTAGGGTTTGGAATTATGGATATTAATATTAAATTATATCCATCTTATAAGACAAATAGAGGTGCAATAGAAAGGGAGAGAGGCTAAGGAAGACAAAGAGGACTTGAGAGAGAGAAGGAGAGAGGGAGGGAGAAAGAGATGGAGGTGGAGGGGGAGATAAAGGGAGGGAAGAAGATAGAGAGAGAGAGAGAGAGAGAGAGATGGGTGAAAGAGGGAGAGGGAGATACAAGTTATTCATTGAAATATATGCATTGAGTTCAATGTAGATGTTTATTCCTAATCCTATTTGATTGAATACACTAGATGCATTTATTTTAGTGTAGATGTTGATTTCTAATCTTATTTGATTGTGTGCACTAGATGCATTGATTTCAGTGTAGTTGTTGATTTCTAATCATGTTTGATTTCTTAAAATAGATGAATTGATTTCAATGTAGATGTTGATTTCTAATCCTATTCGATTACTTGCACTAGATGCATTGATTTCAATGTATATGTTGATTTCTAATGCTATTTGATTACTTGCACTAGATGTGTTGATTTTAGTGTAGATGATGATTTTTAATTCTAGTTGAATTCTTGCACAAAATAAATTGATTTCAATGTAGATGTCGATTTATGGTTTATTGTAACTAGATGTGTGATGTACATTAATTTGAAAGTAATTAGATTAATAGTATGCATTGATTTCAATGTAATCATAAAAAAATATTGACGATGTGCCTTGATTTATGCGTTATAATAATTCAACCTTAAATCAAATACTTGAATTTTCATCTTAAAATAAAAGGCTCACATACTTGAAATTTTTTCTTCTTGAAATCATAAACTATTTGTAATTGATTATATCCTTATTATTCCCATTTTCCATCTTTCAACATTGTTAGTCACTTTGCATTCAAACGAGGTAATAGAAAACAACTACTATTGAAACTTACTTAGGGTTCAACACTCCATAAGTCACAATGATTGACTTTAGAGAAAGCTACTAATAATATGTGAGAGCGAGAGAGACAATGCATGGCATTTACTACAATAGTATGAGTTAAAGATTTGAATGGTTTATGATTTCAACATACCTTTCAATAAGATCCATATGAAAATATGGCAAAACTAACAGGTGTGAAAATAAGAACATTAAAAGAAAATACTTTCATATTGATAACAATGGAGATTATTTGTAATTAATAGTAATGGTATAATTTTGAGAAGGAAAAACCTAGCGCGCGAGCTCCTGCTGCCGCAGCAGCCTGCAACTGTCTACTACGCGTGAGCCTGCCTGTTCTCCCCTAGAACGCTACGCAGCCATCCAGATGGCCCCTCCGGAGACTCCACCGGAGGAGGCAGCTCAACAACAAGCTTTTTCTGCTCTTATAAACTCCTTACCGCCCCAACGAGCTCATCCTGCTATCTCCAAATTCGTTAAAAAAATCGAGGGATTACAGGAAGTTTCTCTTCCTCCTACCTTGCCTAGAATGGTTGCTCTTGCTTTGGTGGAAAAGGGACTGATAGGGAAATTTACAGGTCTTTGGCCCTCACCAAAAACTATTCAGAGGTGGGTGGAAAGTAACTGGGCAGACAAAATTCAAGGGAAAATTGCTATTAGATTTTGCAGGAAGGGATACTTCACTTTCCACTTTGAGACAAAGGACGACAAGGATTTGATATTTCGCAATGGCCCTTACTTCATGGATTCCAGAGGTTTGTACTTAAACAAATGGACGTTGGACTTCGACCCAAAGCTAGATATCCCTAATGTGGTTCCTATTTAGGTTCGTCTGCCTCAGCTCCCATTGCATTGCTGGGGAGATGAATCAGTGCGCGCCATTGCAAATGCAGTCAGTAAATACATTGATTGGAGTGAGCCAAGAGATAATATGCAGGCATGTGCCCGTATCTGTGCCGAGGTTGATCTGGGTAAAGGTCTTCCAGAATCCATCAAGCTCAAAGTTGACGAATGGTCGCACATACAGCACCTCGACTACGAACAGATCCCCTTCAAGTGTAAGGTATGTCACGAGTATGGTCATTTTGCTAATCACTGCACTAAGCTCTCTAATGTTGATAATAACTCGCAAGAAGAACAATGGGAAGTGGTAAAAAAGAAAAAATCAGCCCCTGGTCTCAAACTGCCCAATGAAGCTAGACCTTCCACTCATGCCCCTCCCTCCTCCCATAACCCTTCTGCCCCGCCCTCATCCCCTCCTCCTTCCTCTCCTCATTTGCCTCAATCCCCTGGAATGTTGAAATCTCTTCCATCTCCTTCATCCTCCAATCCCTTCGATGTCCTCTCCCTCCCCGAAGATGATCTTATTCCTTTGAATCTTCCTGAACCCCCCTCTTCCCCCCATTCTATGACCATTCCCCCCCACCTAGTATCAAATCTCCTCCCTCCTAGAATTACTTGTAGCAACTCCAAGGATCAGGGATCCTCTCTAGATGGTCAAAAGAAGCCGGGAAGAAAGACCTCAAAACAACATAGGGATGAGAATGTACAAAAAGATATAGCTCTAGGACTACAGAATCCTATAGAATCTTACATTCAGGGCACAAAATATCAAGAAACAGCAAGAAAAGACAAGGGAGGCAGAGCACCTCCTCGAATCACAGGTTTGAAATGATCAAAATCCTTTCATGGAAAAGCAGGGGACTCGGGCACCCCTCCAAAACCAACGCCCTAAAAGATCTTATAACTGAGGAGAAACCATCCATTATCTTAATACAAGAAACAAAACAAAGAGAGTCAGAAATCAAGAAGATTATTGATCGGCATAAGTGTTATAAAGGAAGTATTTGTGAAGCCAGAGGGGCCTCTGGCGGAATTACTACCATCTGGAATAAGGAAGAATGGAGTAGCGAAGCTGAACTAATAGAACAACATTGGATAAAGACAGTGTTGAGGAATAACATGAGCAAATAGCAGATTGTCATTTTTAATGTTTATGCCCCTAACCACTATAGGGACAAAGAAGTTTGTTGGGACTCTCTCAGCAAAAACATAATGGAAGAATATAATAGTATCATCATCTTAGAAGGCGACTTCAACTTAATCCTACATGCCAATGAAAAGCGTGGGGGAACATTTATGCCAGATCCATTCAGAAATCAGCTGGAAAACATAATGCAAAGCGGTGACCTGATAGATATCATTCCAAAAAATCGAAAATATACATGGAGTAATAGTAGACTAGGTAGTAGCAATATAATGGAGAGATTGGACCGTTTCCTAGTCAATATCTCCTTTCTCTCCTCATTTTCAGTTGTCAACTCTTCCATTTTTCCCTTTGCAGTCTCAGATCACTACACAATTATATTAGTAATGGATATGCACTGCCCCCTTGGGCCTCTTCCATTCAAATATAATCACATATGGAGCGATTACCAAGCAGCCAAAAATATCATCCAGCAAACCTGGGGTCAACATATTGAAGGATCTCCAGGCTTCATATGGGAGAAAAAGTTAAGAAATGTGCAAAAAGCGCTCAAAAATTGGGCCAAAGCACAATACAATGAACGTGAGGAAAAAAAACGTGAGTTGAAATCCAAAATCGAAGACCTCCAAAGCGTAATAGAATAATAGGAGTATAATTAGAATGAAAAGGCACAAGAAGAAAAACTATACAATCAATTGTGCAGAATCAAAAGAGAGGAGGAAGAAAATTGGCGCATTAAGTCTAGGCAAATCTGGTTGGAAAGCAGGGATAAGAATACCTCCTTTTTTCACAAACAAGCCACTGCACGGCAAATCAAAAATAACATAACAGCCATCGTAGACAGTGTAGGGACTCAACATATTGAACAATCAGATATCAAAGGGGCTGCCACAAACCATTTTAAGGAGCTCTTAACTGAAACAGTGGAGGAAGAACTCTATGATGACCTCCTACAACACTTTCCAACCAAGGTCATAGCCAATTTAAACAAAAATTTGATAGAAAAGATAAAAGAGAAAGAAATACTAGAAGCAATTTGGAGCCTTCAGCCTACCAAGGCACCTGGACCAGATGGATTCCCAATTTGCTTTTATAGAGAATACTGGGAGTTGATAAAAAAGGATCTCATCAAATATTTCAAGTGGATACAGAGAAAAGACAAAATAGGAGGTTATACAAACTCTACTCATCTGGCCCTCATTCCAAAGGAGAATCACTCTTCCAACTTCTCCCGCTTTAGGCCAATATCATTATGCAACTCTTCCTACAAAATCTTCACTAAAATCCTAGCCTCTCGTCTCAAACCACTCCTACCGATGCTAATTTCTGAAAACAAAGGAAGCTTTATGGCTAATAGACTATTCTTTTGGTTCAGGAAGCCATACATTCAAGCCATTCAAGGAACGAAAAAGGCTTTATTTTGAAATTATACTTGGCCAATGCCTTTGACAGGGTAAGGCATTCTTTCCTCTTTGCGGTTCTTCAGAAAATGGGTTTCTCTCCTCTCCTTCTCAACATCATAAGAGCCTGTATCTCTAGCCCATGGATCGCTCCCCTTATCAACGGTAGACCTGGACCTTCCTTCCAATCCTCAAGAGGATTAAGACAAGGTTGTCCCTTATCCCCATATCTTTTTATCCTAATGGCAGAATCATTCAGTTGTGCGCTTGACCATAAGAGGCAGACAGGCCTCATCACTGGCATTAAATTTGAAGATGGCATAAAAAATATAAACCATTCTCAATTTGTTGATGATACTCTATTGTTGGGGGGGGCCACCACCATTATAGCACGAAGATTTAAATCCTTGCTAGATAAATTCATGAGATACTCAGGGGGTCAAATTAACCATCTCAAAAGCTGCATTTATGGATGGAATGCTTCAGCTCAAACGATCCATAGTATTGCTAACATTTTTGGTGTCCCTTGTAAGTTAAACTGGGACTGCTTCAGTTACTTGGGAATGCCGATGAGTATAGGGAATACAAGGGCAGATGTTTGGGATTTAACCTTAGAAAAAATGAAAAGGAAAGTTCAGAAATGGGGAACTTCTTGGCTCAATCTAGCTGGGTGATTGGTGCTTCTCAAATCGGACCTCTCCTCTCTTCCCCTCTATCAATTTTCCCTAGCTCAAGCTCCAGCATCCTTCCATCGTAAAATGGACAACGTTCTCAGATTCTTTCTCTGGCAGGGAGGAAAGAACGAGAAGAAAAAATTCAACCTAGTGAGATGGAAACATGTTATCCAAAACCAAGAGAAAGGAGGCCTTGGCATAAGATCCCCATCACTCATGAATTTAGCTTTTGGTGGGAAGATGATATGGAGACTTATGGAAGATCAAACAGCCTGGTGGAAAAAAGTCCTGGAGGCAAAATACCTCAATAAGCCAAGGCTGCATCTACTCACAACTGAGATCCCCAACAGAAATTGTACAAAGATCTGGAAGCTTTGTAAAAAAGTTATTACATTCATGGCACAAAATGTCTCTATAGTGCCAAAAGGAGGTGCAACTGTAAACATCGGTTCTAATAAAATTATGGGAAACCCACCCATAAACAGTCTCCCAGGTATGGATCCCATAATCTTCTATTTCCAAAGTAAAGGTATATGTAATTTAGGCCAAATCTCTCAATGGGATGCATCAGCCCATGTTTGGATGCGATGGAAATTTCCTCCATCCCCCATCATCTCAAAGGCAGCTTTGACATTTTTTGCAATCGTCTGCATAGTATTGCGCCCACCTTCAAAAATGACAAGGATGAGTTCAGATGGGACCCTACAGGAACCAGTTACTCAATCAAAGTAGGCTATGATTACTTAAGCAGCAAGGAACACCCAGCGGCAGCATGGATACACTGGAAGATTTTAAAGAAAGCAGAAGCAATTCCAAAGATTAAATTCTTCATGTGCACTCTCCTGAAAGGAAAAATTCTCACTGCAGAGAATCTCAAAAAAAGAGGCATTGCTAGACCCTCCAGATGCCCTAACTGTAAAGTAGAAGAGGAGTCCATACAGCATCTTTTTATCTCCTATCCCTTTGCAGTCTCATGTTGGAACAACATCAACCCCTCTGTGCCTTCCATATGGAATTCTCAGCACTCCATCGACGAAGCTCTATTGGAAGAGGAACTACCCCTGGCAATCCATGAAGCATAATCCCGCTAAAAGAGTATGGGACGCCCTCCCATTTGCTCTTTTATGGTGGATTTGGATTGCTCGGAATAGCATGATATTTTGAGATAAAGAAACCTCGACCAGGCGCCTTTCCATCAAAGCAAAAAGTCTGGCGACTGAAACCATAGCTTCCAAGATAACAAAAAAAATAGATATCGGACAGAGCAAAGAGATTTCATTGAAATCTACTTGGCAAGACCAGTATTCCTTCAACAGTGAAAATCAACAGTAACCAGGGCAAAGCAAACAGTCTCAGTGGGAAAATATGCTTAAAACAGGACGAATTCAGCAACTAGCTCCACTCAATAAACTGTCATTCTTTATTTTTCAACGGAGCATCTAAATCAAATCTAGGAGCAACGGGAGCAGGGGGTATCATCTGTAATCCCTTAGGTGATCTCATATCCTCCTATGAATGGGGATTGGGAATCCTTTCTAACAATAGAGTCGTAGCTCTGGGCCTCTACCAAGGCATCCTTCAATTATAGGCCCAAGGGATAAAAAAAGCCCTCATATTTGGTGATTCCGCCATTATAATTAGCTTAACGAATAGAAGCTAGCAAGCTTCCAATATGTTTTTACAACAAACCATCAATCAATGTAAATTCCTGACATCCCATGACCAGGAGTACCACTTCTATCACGTCCTCCATTCCAACAATCAAGAAGCCGACAAAAGGGCTAGTCAAGCATGCTCATGGGCAAAAGGAAGCATCATATGCAACAATAAGATCCTACATCAATTCATCCCATGATATCTATGATTGTCTCAAAATTTTTTTCTTCAATGAACTGTGCTATTGTAAAAAAGGACTCTGATCAAATCCAAAGCAAATCTGATGTATGTTGTCGCAAATCGCCGATAATCCATTCGTATCACACCGCAGGATATGCTAATCCTCTGAATCTAATCTTTGTCTGCAAGATCCTTGATCGCCCATGCCTCTTCCACGTGATCTGGTACTCCTCAAGCCTCTGTGCGCTTACTATTTATCTCAGGAAGCCTCCCCTTCATTTGCAAGCCCCCATTTCCAATTTCTTTGCTATATTCGCTTCCTCTGCAGTGACTATCACTTGGCCTTCGATCTCCATTACTGGCCTCGCCTCTTTCTACAGGTCCCCTAATGTTCAACCCTTCCTCATCACTTTAATAAGGTCCGCTTTTTTACTCCATTGTACCCCTGTTTTGGTCATTAGCGATTCCCATTACCCGGCTACAGCTCCCGAATCCAACTCTGATATCTCCTACAGATCTGTGCCCAATTTTGTCACAGCAGTTGGTCTAAGTTCTCTTCCAGCGCCGCTCCAAGCCAGCGTTGAAGTTTTTTTGATGGATCGAAGTGAGGATTGCCTGCATTGCCGTGATCTTCAAGCTGAACTTGAACAAGTCAGAACGCAATAGCGCCTTCTGGACAAAAAAATCGATGCTACTACAAGGATTATCACAGCCAAATATGAGGCCAATATCAACCTCTTCCTGCACCACATCTCTTCTCTGCAGGAGCAATTTAGTGCTCTTTCAAATATCTGTGCACACATCCAGGAGTCTGTTGAGATTCTCAAGTTTATGATGGACAAGCTCAACGGTCCAAGCACCAGTTCCTCTAGTGCAAAAGTTGCAAAAGCTGACAGCCACCCAGAGGATTCCAACGCTCGGCAGATCAGCCACATAAGTATAGACTAGATGTATTATAAAGTTAGCTTCCTTTTGTCCCAATTTATCAGAATCTATACTTGTACTAGAATCTTTCAATCGGATTATAAAAGCATTCCAGTGAAATGCCACAATGTAATTCAACTGCAAGCTCATACTGTGAGCTCTTCCAATGTAACATCGGAGCTTAGTCTCCCCCTACTTTTTTGAATACATCTAGCAACCGACTTTGTAAAAAAAAAAAAAACAATGCAGATTATTTGTAATTTACTACATTCTTATTATTCAAATTTTTTATCACTCAAAATTGTTACATTGTCACTTTGCATTCAAAAATTTTAAAATCAAATTCACCAAATTAATCTTTTATATATTTAGCATATTTAAAATCATTATAATAACTAGATGTTCAACAATTTTCCATGGCCGCACATGACTGAAACTAGCCTATATCCATCTTAACCCTAAATCTATCATGCATCCAAAGGGATCAAATCTCTCGAGGTGCAAACCTTTCCTTAAGTTTTGCACAAAAAAGAGGTTTGCACCTCGAGAGATTTGATCCATCTCGATGAATGATATATCCAGGGTTAAGATGGATCTAGGTTGGTCGTAAAGATAAAATCTACCTCATAATGACCAATAATCATAACAACTACACATTGTGACAAGTAGGAGTTACATATTCCAACATCCAAGAAAGTGCAATTACACACAAAAAATAAGAAATAAGTATTATAGTAATATTAAATCATTTTATCAAACATAAAAATATATATAATATATATATATATTATATATATATATATATATATATAATATATATATTATATATATATAATCAACATTTTTATATTTTGGAACCCAAAACCTTGTGAAAAATATTTATTAACCAAAGACTATGTATACCACGTCGTTTAAAACCAAATCACTTAATTATAAATAAATTAGACAAAGTTAACTAAATAAAATAACAACATACACAAATACAAAATACAAATTGTAATTTAAATATATATATAGATATATTATTGAGAGATATTGTATTAGTAAAAGACTATACCAAATATCATAAAGGAGTTACAACAAAATTATGCTTTAAAGGATGTGAGCATAGGCCAAAAAAAAATAAAATTAAAACAATAATTCTTCCATCAAAAGAATGAAAGCAAGAGATCCAACCCATGATCTTATTTAACTCGATCATAGTGCGCCCTTAATATAAGAATTACATTTTAATAATAGAAAAAAAAAACATAAGTATCATTTGCATGGAACTTTTCCCCCATTAAATATGGAGTCCAAAGTTCATTGGTTTCCCAATAAGATATTAGATGTTGTCTCTTTCTCTCTATGTTCTAAGTTTTATTTTCCTCTTCTAGTTAATGGAGGAGAACAAAAAAACTTCTACAAAGAATGAAGAATCATAGGCCTCAGGGACTTTGTGTATTATTTCTTTCTCTTTTTCCATTTTTTCTTCTAATGATTCTTCCTCTAATCTTAGTTCCTTCTCTTGTGGGGTTGTTAAGCTTACCCAAAAAGAGGTGCCATTTTTAATAATTGAGAATGTGTTTTTTTGTATCCCTAGAATATTTTGTTGCTAACCAAAGGTTATATTGTGGTGAGTCTTTGGATTTTCTAGATTTACTTCCTCTTGTTTTTCAAGGGTTTGGAATCTATTACTATTGGGATTGGATGGTTCAGATAAAGCTTTCTTGTAGGTTGAGTTCCCTTAGGCTATGGCTTCTTGCAAAAAATGCATACAAGTTAAATGCATCTTGCTCATTATTGTTCTAGAAGGGTTGAACCTACTACAAAGAAGGTTTTGATTCTTGTATACTCAGACAATTTTTGGCATAGTCACCATACTCATGGTAAGTATTGCATTTATATTGAATTTGTCCATGATGAAGGCCTTGAAATTGGCTCCAAGCATCTATATCGAGCTAAATTTCTTACAGAAAGCCTTTTTGTAGGTCCACTTCCACACAAATTCTACAACTATCATATCCCATTTTATCTCCATTTGGCCAATGAAAAACCCTAACTTGTCTCTATTAGTTTTATGAGTAGTTTTATTGAAAAAAATCACGTCTAGGTGTAAAATCCTAACCCATATGGAGGAAACCAACATTTCCATATATAAGTCAAAAACAATGATCGAAAAATAAATAAATAAAACACAATTCCCTAGTACCCTTTAAGTATGTGCTTGATTTGAAAATATTCTCTCTCTTCTTTATTATGAAATATGGATCCAACAGAAAACATTAGCATAGTGAATAAAATGAATGGATAAGATAAATACCAATCTTTCTCATGAATTATGAAATGCATGGACTACATCATGAATAGGTCTTTGAATAAATACCAACGTTTTTCATGAATTATGAAATTCTTAGACTGTGTCACAATTTTCCTTGTTCATTTTTTTCTCGTGAATTATAAATGCTCAAATTGGGTCTTAGGCTTGTGATTTTTCCAATTAATGCTTGTTCATGGAGAATTATATCATTTTGTTTATATTTTAGAGTTTAGAATCCCATATCGGGTGATCAGGGATGGGATAGAGTGGGACTCGGATTGAGGAACCTGTCACCCCACTCCCTCATTAAACACAATGTTCTTTCGACCTATCCCCATGGAAAATATGTGTACTAGGAAGGGGATACTATGATTAACACAAATCCCATGCATTATATTGACTCGAACTCATCCTACATGTGATCTATGGTTGAGTATTTTGATAGGTAGGTTTGGGAAGCTTCTCCATTGGGACATATATGGTTTCATGATGATGAATTTGGTTTCTTTCAATTATTTCATTCCCATTTCAAGGAGGCTAGATCTATCTTTGAATTCTTTTTTTGAGCCTTGGAACTTAGACTTTGCCTCCCATAACACTACGTTTTATCTCATAGCTTCCGGAAGGAAATTTCAAGCCCCCTTAGCTTTTGGTCTTCCTAGATCTCTTAGTTTTTCATATCACTCTATTTATCTCCTTTCCATCTCGTCAATCTGTCATTGTTCTACTATCTATCATGGTTTTTTTTGGTGTTGAGGTATGTCAAAAGGTCTTATTATCCTTATAATGCAGGATTTAAAGAAAACGACATATTGGACAACGTGGGATTTTTCTAATGATTTTTTGCTCTCATTGGCTAGGATCCTCTCTGGTTCATGAGAATCTTGGAGGTGACATACAATATATATGTGCGATAATTGGCTTCTTAGGTTGGGTACAAGCCACTTCGTAGACAAAATCTATTTTGGGTGGTGAGGTACTCACACTAGAAGTCTTTCATTCTCAAATGGAAAACATTGATGGGTGTGTTGTTTTCTTCGAGTTGAAGAAATAACGCCTGAAACATCTTTTAGGCATACATAATCCTCCTTGGGATTAAACCACAATATCTGTGAGGATCAAACCTCCACACGCAGTGTTGGGCATGGAATCCCCCCATAGCATGTTTTGGGGCTCAAAGCCCAAGTTTTGAGTTGATATTATTGTAAGCTCTGTGAATTGCGGGCGTGAAATATATGTTAGAGTCATAGGGTTGTCTGCCCTAAGTTTGAATGTAATGTCAGCCTACCCATGGTCTGTAGACCATGGGATTGTTTAAATAGAGTGAGGCTCTGAGTTGTAAAGGGATGATAGAATCTAAGGGATAGAATGAGATAGCGAAGCATAGAAGAAGAGTCTAAGTGTGTCTTGGGTCGTAGTAGTAGGAAGAGGCTCTGCAGCTAAGTTCGCAAAGGCCTAGTAGAGTCCGCAACTAAGTGCATGGACCCCTGCAGTTGAGTGTGCAGGGCGGAATAGAGTTTGTACTCCAAGGAAGAAAATAATAAAGAGAAGTTTTATCTAAACTTCGCGTATTTGTTCTTGAGTTATTACATGTTTGATAGCAATTGCTAATGTACTATTTATTTACTGTGCGCACCTGTATGAATGATTTATATTGCTAAGTATACTTTACATAGGCAAGTAAGCTAAGTTAATCAACTAATATCGGTTTACTAGTAAAGTCTTGGGTAGTAACATTGTTCGGCCACCGAGTAGGGCTACACAAAGGCAGCATCACAAGCTACGAGGTACAAGTAAGTGTGCGTAGCAACGTGCGCAACCGTGGACCACTTGAAACCATCAGACATCTCCAAGGTGTGGAAACTTGGTTCTAGCATCCTCCCATACTACTTCGGGTGAGACCTCAGTCCGCACTCTGTGGAGTATTATCGAAAGGGCTAGTGGTACCAAGATTTGTTTTTGCTAAATCACCTCCGAACCTGGGTTAGGCCCAGCCAACAAATGGTTCCGTTGCCAGGACCGAGATCTACATAAGGGATGTCTGATGTCGTGTCACTAGAATCTGACGAAGAAAGAAATTGAAGGGTGGTTGGATAGAAAGATTCACAAGTTCTCATCACAAGAAAACATGAATACACGATTATCAAAGGAACAGTGGCTAGAGCACTACTTATATACGGAAATCCACGAAATTTTCTGTGCATCCTTCCCCTCTGAGTTATATGAGTGGATCGCAAAGCTAGCAGACGGTCAGGGAAGGCATAGGCTCGACAAACCGATTGTGTGGACACCAGAATTAGTGAGCAGACTAGAAGCATCAGAAGATAAGATCGCACACGTTGTGGACCATTGGCTCGATCAAATTATAGGAAGATTTATCACTAAGTTCATGGTAGACATGACAGTCAGCTATAGTGAGGTGAAACAACGCTTCCTCAAAGGACCATGACATAAGTACATTAAATCTTTGAACACTTGGATTAAAATGTTATTGTGTGAAAACCGGGTTATGTGAATAAATTGATGTTTGGGGCTACGCAAAGTGAGCGGATCTATAGAAACAAAGGTAGCGCAGAGATAGAAAATAGCCCCTTGATTTCGCCTCGGCGGGAAAGTGAGGAAGAGCTCACGAAAGTTTCTCCGAGAAGCACGATCAGTCTGATAAGGCAACGAATTTCACACATACCACCTCCACCTACACCACCAGTTTCACCATCTTTACCTCCATCTCCGCCCACACCACCTCCGCCACCACCATAGTTCAATATGGTGATCGCGATAAAATTGTCGGTATTCAGAGGAGTAGGGAACAAAGATCCGGACCAATTTTGGTTCATGGTAAAAGCTCTATGGGAAGCACAAGGAGTTGTGGATGACAATATAAAGATGGCAACGCTGGTAAGCGCGTTGCAGGATCACGCACTGACATGGTACATTAAGCATTCTAATCACCATCCAAACGTGGGGATCGCAAATATCCAGGCCACGGTGAACAGGAAATATAGTAGCCCAAAATCATAGACATAATCGATTATCGGGTTTAAGGAAATCACAATGCTTCTAGGTGAAACCCCATGGGATCTGGATTAGAGACTGAAGAGTATGATTCATGAAGCAAACATGACCTTGACAGATGGGCAGCATCACACATGGTTTGTAGCATCGCTAACACCGCATTTAAGGACGGCGCTATCACAGGAGAAGTTATCCACCCAGGCTGAAGCTTTGGAGATTTCAATGAGACTGCATGAGACCCCAATACAAGATCCTGGCCTGGGAGTCCAACAAATCCATGCGCAACTGTAAAATTTGTGTCTAGAAATGTAGAGTTTGAAACAGGAGAGGACAACTCGCCCAGAAGCGCATGAGGAGGTATGGTGCATAAAATGCAAATGCCAGGGGCATGACAAGGACAATTGTCCAGTCTTCACAAACTACCTAGTGGCAGGAGGGCCAATGCCATTGAAACCGAAGCACAAGCAGGACCAAGCGTGGCCCCTGCATTATGGTACGCGATTTGTCAGATAGGAGGAAAACATGCTACGTATAATTGTCATCTATTACAGAAGTATACACAGACATCCCAGTAGTTGTTTTGTAATTTCTGCAGGTTAGTAGGCCATGATAAACACACCTGTAGAAGTTATAAACTGATGATGGATCAGACTCCTGCTTACAGAGTGCAGATCGAAACGCCAGCCCTCGATCCAAATGTAGGGATGGCACGCGCTGGGTTTCGCGGGCGTGGACAAGGTCGAGGTGGAATGGTACTAGGAAGGGGTCGTAGACAGCTGATTTGTTACAATTACGGAGGGCCAGGTCATTATGCCCGCTATTGTACAAATCCGATGAAAGCATCATGTTTATATTATACTCAGTTTGATCATGAGATGGAGGATTGCTCTACACTGATAGCAAGATTGTGCGATAAAGGGATACTCGAGTCTCCCCGGACTCAGAATTTGCAAATGATGAGGTCTGAGACATGCGAAGAGGACTCGGATGTAAACATCGTGCTCCGAAGTGGTATCACGACAGGAGATGACAAAGGTAAGCATCTTGAAGAAAGTGCGTGGGTTCGTAAGGCTCCTACAAAGGAACCTTAATTTGATTTGGAGCACGGGAAGGAGACATTCATGGAAGCTAAGAAGAGCTTCATGGAGACCTCCACTTCAGGTAGTAAGGATCAACTAGAGCCAGAGATGGATCCTTCAATGATCACTACCTTTTTAGAGACATGTATGAAGTTATTGTGCAACAGAAAGGCTGTGAAGGGACTGCAGGAACTTATCACTAGGTGTGCTAGGTCAGGAGAACTACGCGTAGTCTAGAAGCTTGAAAAGCACACATTGTGAATAGGAAGGGAAATGAGATTGACTACAAAAATCAGGGAGTATGACATGGATCAAGTAATTCTGGATCTAGGATCGGACGCGAATGTGCTTCCAGAGCAGACATGGGAGTGCATGGGTAGGTCTACATTGTAATGGTCCCCTATTCAATTGTGAATGACGAACCAGCAGAAGATACTACCGATGGGAAGATTGCAGGGAATAACAGTAGACATCGAAGGTGCGAGTGCGCTTGCAGATTTCGAAGTGAAAAGATTGTCGATGACAGCAATCCCTATCTTGCGCTACTAGTAATAGATTGGGCCACTGATATGAATGGAGTGATAAATCTAAAGAAGCGCAAAATGATTTTTGAGAAAACGTCACTGCACGTAGTGGTACCTTTAGACCTTGTGGAAGGATTGCGTTACATAGAGCCAGTGCGTGACGACGAAAGTGACGACGAGCTAGACTGTATCTACAAGATAACCACCTAGGAACAAGATTGGGTGAATCCTACAGCGGATGGCCGGATTTCGTGGGAGCGTGAAAGTTCCTGCACATCAGAGTCATATGAGGAACAAAATGATGGTAGAACCAGTTACACGAGGTAACCATGCTCAACTATAACATGATGGTAAGGTCACTACGTTGCATGACAACAGAGGTAAGGGATCTACCTATGTATGATGGGTTGATCGCAGTGGATGAATTCCTAAACAAATTTGAAAGCATAGTGCTAGAATAACAACGATTTGATGCTCTAAGATGGGCACTGCACGCTACGCCCGCAAGGTGGTGGGGTACGCATCAGAGAAGCTTTGAGGACTGGCGTGAATGTAGAAAGATGATGCGCTTACAATTTGGAAAGCCTCAGATGCGGATGGAAGCCGAGCATGATGGACGAAACAGCCTGTGCGCCCACCTTTCCATATGGGTACAGGCGTATGGTACACAGCTCGCACTAATGCACACCGCTATCATGATAGGAAACAGGAAAAACAAGTAGAAGCACGCAAGGTGAGTGTGCAAAGGACGAAGTATGATAAGACCTAGCATGCCAAAAATCATACACGGGGAAGCCTTTGACAAGGTGTGCGAAGTGCTGAACAGGGTCCGCCATGTGAGACGCACCGACTAGGACCTACACATACCAATGGTTGTGTGGGCTTATAGGACCATGTGCAAAACTCTGACCACGCAAGAACTTCCGAAGCAGAAGTTTGAAGCAGGGGCTGTAATCCTTATGAAGCATGCGAAGCCGAATCCACGCATAACAGCACCCATAGATACGACGTTCCACGTAGACAAAAATGAAGAAATCACATAGCTACGAGAAATTGAACATACAAGACTTGAGGAATAAATCCGACGAGGAAACTTTAGACTGCACGAACTCGAAAAAAAACTAGGTACAGCTAAGGGAGAAAAGCGTTTTGATGGATGCGGAGGTCAAGAAGCTAGAAGCCGAAATACAGGAAGCATTTCTCATCAAAAAACCAGGAATGGTAAGGCAAGATGCATACAATCATACTAACAAGTTGGAGGACTATCACCGTGAACTGGTTAGTTTGTTGTCGTGGCTTGGACCACATGTCGCCAAACGAAGTGACTAGGGTAGCACATTGCAAGTAGTAAAGTGCGCAGTGCCGATCACCACAATGAACGATGAGGATTCTCTGTGAACCATGGTGGAGGATGGGATGGAGTCCCGCACGGGTGGTACGACCACTTGACTAGCTATAGGGAGAACAGTCTTAGTGCTCCAGGTAGCTGAAAGGGAGAGCGAGACTATAAAATATTCTACCTGGGAGCTACGCGATATTGGAAATGCATGCAGAATCAGAATGTCACAGGGTTCGTGATCATGCATGGAGGGTTGTGCTGTCGTGCGGGTTGGCTGGGAAGTGACCATTGGTGTCACTACTCATGATGGGATGTTCGATTTGAGGCCAAATGGAGCAAGCGGTGGGCATTTAAGATGCGAGTTATGGGAAAGATTTGGGAAATTTGCCACCAAGAAAGCATTAATTCCCCGAAATTGGGGAGAACAGTCGAATTCAAATTCGAAAGGTGCTATAAAATTGAAAGGGCTGGCCAGTGAACAACACTTGGTCATTTGAGAATTGAGCGCTTGAGCAGAGCACAAAACTTTGAGAACCAAGCGATAATTGAGCCCCTAAGTTTGCGAGAGACAGAATACAACTTAGAGATGATGACGACCACTAAGGATGGGTTGGGAATTGAAGAGGTACCCACTGGCGAGGCCGCGCAGACCCAAATGGTGGAGGATGTTCCAGAAGGTGTCGGGGTGGTGATAGAAATCTCGAAATCACCGCGAACACTGTGGCCCAAGAAGGATAAATAGGCAATGGGTCTAGTACGCATGTCCCTGAGGAATCTTTGGCACAACAAACTATCCATGGCAGAGAAGGCGAAAGTGGTCACAATAGAAATAGATGAGGAAGAAGAAGACTTGCAGGCCCTGATCACCATATTAGAAGAAGAAGAAGACGTGGAGGAGGATATCCAACCGTTGCGCTCTGCAACAAAACTGCCCGCATATGCCCCTCTGCAGAAAGGGAAAACCAAAGTACCGAAGGATCTGGATGAAACGAAGAGTTCACTCCAAACCCTGCTCCTTCTTGATGGAATTGTATTTGAGGGAATGTACCTAAGCCACGTGCCAACCATGAAATTTGAAGATTGGGACCTCGCTGACTACGAGAATTTCCCGCACCTAGAGACCGTGAATCCGATGAAGCAGAATACTGACGGGGCAGTGATACATTAGAGCCATGGAAATGGTTTTGCGGTGTGGAAAAGGTTGAGTTGCTGCACTTATTATGGATACCACATTTCCACCACATGCCCATCACCATTTTTGTCATCAGGCAGTTGCTTTTCCTGGTGCATGATGGATATCTATGGCTAGAGGAGCCTATTCCCATCACGGCAGTCCTCATTCACCGTATTTCTTGGCTACCCTATAAACGAAAGGACCCCGCGACTATAGCTGGAAAAGGTAGTGATTTGGATCTTGTAGAATCCATTAAGGCAAAATGTAAGCTGGAGAAGAAGAAGAGGGTCTACGCCATCTCCAACATCAAGAATAAAGGGGTGTGTGTAGCAACCCAACTCCTAGCTGACAAAGTAATGAGGAAGTGTTGCGTTGATGAGGTACCAGTGCCGGTGGTCGCACTGGCCGAGTAGTGCACGGAGGGAGTCCAGTTCAACTAGTCCGAATTCCTCTGCGAGGAATTTTTGACAAAATGTCGCGAAGCCCAAGAGCAGGGTAAAAACTTCCACTACGCGTGGTTGCTATTTTTGATATTGCTAGTAGCGGTGGAACTACTGGAGGACAGTCAATTCCCCAACATTAACAGAGAGTTACCAAAGGTTTCAAAGTACACTTCGCTCTGGGCCACAAAGGATGCAAAATAGATTCGTGACACCAAAATTTTCTGGGTACTCATGGAGGCGAGCATTCGGATGTGGATCAATTGGAGGTTGTGCCTGTCACCTACAGTGTACAATAGTCTGCAAAGTTTTGCAGACTTCAAAGATAATATGCACAACATCTATATCAGGGCACGAAAGGATTCGATGAAGCAATGGATGAAGCTACCATTTGTAGCCACTGACGACGTGATTTTTATTGTCTTTGAGACATGGCCTCCCAAATGGTGCCCCTCGGATCTGGTAGAACTAGAGAAGGTGCCCGCACAGAAGAAAAAGGACGATGCCAAGCTGCACGTCACTCAATTGGAAGAGAAAAGGTGGAATGAAAAAGTAGCAGCTGAGGTTAGGGTAGCACGAGAAGTGGCACAGAAAGCCGCGGAGCAAAAAAAGGTTGAAGAAGCAACAACAGCAGCACAGATAGTAGAGGTTGCAATAACATAGGCAGACGAGGGCCAAGCAACATCCTCAGGGCAGGAGGCAGAGGAAAACGTAATAGCAGAAGGGAGCGTGGACCCAGGGACCACGTCCATGCAGTTAAAGCGCCCGCTCATCACAAAGAGATTGGGCCCAAAGAAGAAGGTCAAGGCCTCGAAGTTGGCCATTGACCTAATCACCTTAACTGAAGGTGATCTCCATGACATCGGCGAGATGGTCCATAATGTCACAAGTGAAGCACTTCTAGAGTTGATGCAGGAGCATCAAACTGTGTTGGGGACCCTCAGGGCACAGCTGCAGGAGTTATAGGTGCGGCCCCCTCAAGAAGGTACCCTATCAACACACGTCACAGCAGGAACTTTAGCAGCAGAGCAGATGTTGCATGCAAGGATGGAAAATACAATAGTGTTTCCAGAGGGAGCTCTAGTGTCGTCCAATGCGATTGATCGATTGTCGATTAGCATGATGAAAGGCCTTGGCCTTAATCTGGCTGCCCTTCCCTAGGAAATTTTGTAACAGTTAAAGGATGGGATAACAGTAGAGCTGCGGGCCAGGGAGAGTCGCGCAATCCAAGTTCTTAGTGAGGAGAAAATAAACGTAGAACAACTCAGCTTGTAGCATGACAAATTGGTGTCACAAAATCAACAATTGGTGCAGAAGGTAGATGATGCTTTCCAACGCATCCCGGAGCTGGCCATCGCAACAGATCTATTAGTAGAAGTGCGGATCCATATTTTGGCAACAGGAGTCCGCGAGGCTAGAGAAGAGACGACAAAGGTTCAGCTGGAGCTAAATCTTCAAATTGCCAAGCTGCGGTTGAAGGCACAGCCTTCCACTCCCCTGGAAGTCCGAGAACAACGCGCTAGCGCTATCACAGCAGGGTTGGAAGAAATTGGAGGTGAAGTGCATGATTGTACCAACATGTTGGAACAGGCACTTGAGGTCCTCACAACTTTGCAGGAGGACCCTAACATCCAATGCCTGGAGATAGAGGCACGTGAACTCCAGCAGTAATACGACAACATCAGAGGAACTACGTAGACGGTAGTTCTCACTCAGCAGCTTGCGAGGATGCAACAATCCAAGGCATTAAAGGAGTAGGTGGACGCGGCGCGCCATAAGGAAGCAATTCTCAAAGCACATGTTCAGCCGTGGATTGATGAGGCCTTCACAATCACGACGAATATTGAAGGGAAGCTCGCGCACATTTAGGGGATGCATGCGCAGATGCAGACCAGCATGCTAGACCCAGAGGTCTTAGAAGAACGGATGCAGCAGGTTCAACAAGCAGCAGCTCAGTGCACTGCGGACATCGGGACCGTTCGAGACCAGTTGGAGGGACTTTGCGCCAAGATCGTCGCGCCGACAAAGTGACTCAAGGGAGAGTCATGATGTTTGTGTTGGGGGCCTGTTGGGCATGGAATCCCCCCACAACATGTTTTCGGGCTCAAAGCCCAAGTTTTGAGTTGATATTATTGTAAGATCCGCAAATTGCGGGCGTGAAATATATGTTAGAGTCATAGGGTTGTCCGCCCTAAGTTTGAATGTAATGTCGGCCTACCCATGGTCTACGAACCATGGGATTGTATAAATAGAGCGAGGTTCTGAGTTGTAAAGGGATGATAGAATCTAAGGGATAGAATGAGATAACAAAGCATAGAAGAAGAGTCTAAGTGTGTCTTGGGTCGTAGTAGTAGGAAGAGGCTCTACAGCTGAGTGCGTAGAGGCCTAGTAGAGTCCGCAGTTGAGTGCGTGGACCCATGCAGCTGAGTGCACAGGGTGGAATAGATTATGTAACCCAAGGAAGAAAATAATAAAGAGAAATTTTATCTAAACTCCATGTATTTGTTCTTGAGTTATTACATGTTTGATATCAATTGCTAATGTACTATTTATTTACTGTGTGCACTTGTATGAATGATTTATATTGCTAACTATACTTTACACAGGCAAGTAAGCTAAGGTAATCAACTAATATCAGGTTACTAGTAAAGTCTTGGGTAATAGTATTGTTCGGCTCCCGAGTAGGGTTGCGCGAAGGCAACATCACAGGTTGCGAGGTATGGGCAAGTGCACGTAGCGACATGCGCAATTGCGGACCACTTGAAACCATCAGACATTTCCAGGGTGCGGAAACCTGGTTCTAGCACCCTCCCATACTACTTCGGGTAAGACCTTAGTCCACGCTCTGCGGACTGTTGCCAAAAGCGCCAGTAGTACCGGGATTTGTTTGGCTAAATCACCTTCGAACCTAGGTCAAGCCCCAACTAGCCAACATGCAGCAATTAGACCACAAGTTTAGGGACTGTTAGGTGCCTTCTTATATTTGACTTGGTTTAAAGGGAGAAAGTCTTACAAATCCCTTTCTCCAACTTATATAATTTTTTCCAATCATGGGTAGAGTGGTCCCTTGCCTCATGGAAAACAATCATGACCAAAGAAAGGGTTCATTCTCAGAGTGGTGTTGGTGGTATAATCTCAGTTGCTAGATTGTGGGCTTTGCCCAAGCCCAATCCTTCTAAAATTGATAGTATTGCATCGAGAGGCACTCTACAACCCAGTATGTGGTAGATCTCATGTAAACATGTAAACACATAAATACGTAAACATGTAATGTTTAACATTTAACACATTATGGGGGTAGATCTCAAGTGTAAGCAAGTAAACATGTAAACATTTAACATATAATGTTTAACATTCAACATTTAACATTTTTAATCTAATGTCGTCCCTATTTAAAAATCAATCTAATTATTATTATGTACAAACACAATATAATATTAAAATATAAAGAGGTTTATGAACACTCAAAAAAGAGGTATGGTAAATAAATAAAACTTCTTTTTATATTTAGTCCATAAACCATGTTATATTTATGAAAATTCAAAAAAGAGGTTTTATTTAGGTGAAGCCTATGGGCCAAATACCATGGTAAATAAAAGAGATATGATAAATAAATAAAAATATAAATAAACTAGAGGTATGGTAAATAAAAAAAATATCTTTTGATATTTACTCCATAAACCACGTTATACTTATAAACACTCAAAAAAAAGGTTCTATTTAGGTGAAGCCTATCGGCCAAATACCATAGGCCAAATTATTATTAATACCATGCAAAAAAACACAGTATTAACCCTAATAGTAATATTAAATTATTA
>APFE031562891.1:0-81590 GCA_000404065.3 Pinus taeda | reverse complement strand
TCTACCTACGAGAAGGAAATGATGGCCATCTTACATGCAGTAGAGACCTGGCGACCTTACTTGTTGGGACGACGTTTTCAAATCCGCACAGATCATCACAGTCTTAAATATTTTCTGGAGCAGCGCCTATCTTCCCCACAACAAAACAAGTGGCTCGCCAAAATGCTGGGATATTATTATGAGATCATTTACAAGAAAGGGAAAGACAACCGGGTAGCAGATGCATTGTCGTGCCAATTTGAGGAGGAAAGTACACTGCTAGCAATTTCCCTCCCCATTCCAGAATGGATTGAAGAAGCTCGCAGGGAATGGTTTTCACACCCCGGGCTCTCCCAACTCATTTCTCAATTGCAAGCAGATCCAAATTCCACCAAGAGCTATTCGTGGCAGGATGATATTCTTCGCTACAAGGACAGAGTCGTAATATCACCAACATCCACCCTCAAAAGTCACATTTTGGCAGAATTGCACTCAGAAGATCATTCAGGCTTTCAGAAGACGTATGCTCGCACCAGAAGATCATTTTTTTGGACAGGCATGAAAAAGGACATCCTTACCTTCGTAGCAGAATGCGATGTCTGTCAACGCCACAAAGGGGAAACCGTCAACACACCAGGCACATTACAACCATTACCCATTCCGGCTTCAATTTGGACGGAGGTTTCTATGGATTTCATTACAGGTCTTCCAAAGTTAGGGAACAAGTCAGTCATCATGGTGGTTGTGGACCAATTATCGAAGTATGCTCATTTCTGCGCTCTACCCCACCCATTTACACCAACTTTGGTTGCCCAATCTTTCATGGATCAGATCTTCAAACTGCATGGCATGCCAACTTCTATTGTGTCCGACCACGACCCGATCTTCACCAAAAATTTTTGGCAGGAACTCTTTAGAATACAAGGCACTCAACTAAAACTCAGTACTTCCTATCATCCGCAAACAGATGGTCAAACCGAAGCCGTCAACAAATGTCTAGAAACCTACCTTAGGTGTTTCACTTCAGAAAGGCAACACCTTTGGGTACATTGGCTACCTCTGGTTGAATGGTGGTATAACACCAACTATCATGCCACCACCAAAATGACTCCCTATGAAGCAGTATATGGTCAACTCCTGTCTTCACCTACTTCGTATCTCAAGGGATGCTCAAAAGTCCAAGCAGTGGATCAACTCCTACAACATTGCGCAACCATGCTCGCCCATCTTCGAGAGAATCTTCATCAAGCTCAGAACCGCATGAAGCAACAGGTAGACCAGCATCGCTCAGAGCGCCAATTTCAAGAAGGGGATCAGGTCTTTTTACGACTACAACCATATAAGCAAACATCACTCAAAGACAAGGGGTGTCAGAAACTCTCTCCAAAATTCTACGGACCATATCAAGTACTTCAACGCATTGGAGAAGTGGCCTATAAGCTGGCTTTGCCACCTACTGCGAAAATCCATCCAGTTTTTCATGTTTCATGCCTCAAGAAAGTGATTGGGAATAATTGCAGAATTCAGACGAGTCTACCAGAGTTGGACGAAGAAGGATCCATTTGGCTTCAACCGGAACAGGTCCTCGACACACGAGTCAAGCAATTGCGCGGCCGCATGATTAAGGAAGTCCTAGTCAAATGGAAAGACACCTCTCCAGAAGATGCAACTTGGGAGCCAGCCACTATTCTGCAGCAGTTTCCGCAGCTTCAGCCTTGAGGACAAGGCTAGTCTTAAGGGGGTGGGCATGTTAGGGTCCCACCCTAACCCCTTTATCTATGTAATGGGACCACGTCATAGTCAAGAGTCAATAAAGCCCATATTAATAATTGTAAGTGGTTAATCCGAAATTAATAAAGGAACCATAGTTAGTTGCAAATGGGTCGTACTATTAGATAGATGGTATTAGTAATACACGGTATTGGCCCGTAGGAGTCATATATAAAGGATAGAAACTCCCTGCGAGGAGCATCGTGTCTTATTTTTGTAATCGAGCTCTGCTCTATTGGAGGTTTCCCCCTTGAAGAGGCAAGTGAACATTACTCTCTGAATAATAAAATCATTGCCATTCTGTGTTCTGAGTATCTTTTCTTCGCATATTCTGTGTTCTCGGTCTCTTTTCTTCGCATATTCTATATTTGGGTATCATTTGCAGGTAAATAGCGTAACAAATACACATCATTTTCATTTACTAAAGGCATTCTTGAATAGTCACTATAACAATACAGATTCTTCTCAAGTTATTTGGAATAAGAAGAGGTAATAATTTGTTGTTTCAATTCAAAAGGGAAGACTATTTTCATATTTATTTCTGGTAAATTTTATATTTCCTGAACATGAATAAACATATTTTATTTAGGCTGATTGCACACTCTGATTTAGAATAAATGATGAGATGATTTTGAACAAAGTCAAAATTTTGATAAATCCAAGGAAGGATTTGAAGATTTATGAGGTAAAATCTATAGACAATTTCTTTCCAGGTATGCATTTACAAGTTTATTCTCATCTATTATTAGTTTCTCTTTTCCTTAGTTGATTTTTTATTTTTGTCTTATTTTATTTACAGGTTTTCATTTGTTTTCAAAACTTGAAGTAAGTAGTAAACCCATTTCAAATTTACAACAGGTTCAGGGTAATTTTATTTGTGATTCATTAGAATTTGAGCATGTTTAACTTTGCTTTCAACCATCAGAAAACCCAATTGAAATTTCAAGCAATATCATGGGATTCAACTTGGTTTTCATATTACTGGTACTTCAGTGAAAATATTCGCAATACTACCATCCCGCTCATCTTCGTCAATAATTTCATTCCGATATCACATCATCCACTTCACAACCATTTGTAGCGAAATATTTCATCAGAAGTAGCTTTTAGCATTTTTGATAACAAATTGTTCATAAAAGATCTCCAATGTATTACCTCGCTCATATGTCATATCTCATTTCGCATATCGAAGGTTTGTAGTTGAATATACTTTCATTGTCATGAATTGTCGATCTCCGATAAATGAATTTACCGATATTGCGATGACCACATAATTCCAGACCCGATATGAAATTCAAATCAAGTTTATAAAATATCACGTACATTCAATCACAATAAAAGTAGGGGCATCATTTTAAAGGGTCGATGTCTCGGATCTGATATGTTATTAAATTTTCATCATAAAATTATCAGGTCCACTCTTCGTCGCATATCGGCGTATTAAGAATTGTTACATCATGTGCTTAAGAATTCCGATTGCGACCGCCGATTGGCGATCGCGTCGATTAGCCACGTCATTCATCGCATATCGGCATTGCAAGAATCATATTGTGTTACATCAGGTACCAAAAGTTCGCCAATCACCGATTAGCATCGCTGATATCACAATCGCTTCATCGCATTTTTATTTATGCTCACATCACATCTCTGAATTTGCAATGTGTGATGTGCGATGTGGGAAGCACATGTAAATATTCCCCAATCCCCAATATAATATTTCTTTAATGATGTGATCGCTTCATTTCATTGCACATGTTCTCATTGCATGTTCTCATTGGCAATTTACTATTGCAACCTCCGATGTGATAAATTCCAACACATGCCTCTACATGCAATGCAAATCTTCCGATAAAGCATTGTGTTAATTTAAAGGAATATTGGGCAACCACTATGGTAAGAAAGCAATTGATGACAAATTTGCAGCATATTCAAATCATTTCAATTTCTCATACATTTCAGTTTTAAATATGTAATTTCATAATTTAATAAGAAATTCAAGACGTTGCTATCTTCATATTTAAAGTTCATTATCTTGGATTTGGTCTTAATTCTGGACAATTTATAAAGTCATGGAGTTTATATGAAACTTATAATATTTTGAGAAACAATCATTACTGCAAATTCTCATTCTTATTTCTCATGCATTGGTTTTAATTTCAATTCCCTTGAGCACTAAGCATTCCATTTTTACATTTTCCTACTTGCTTTAGTGTAAATAAAATAAATAATGATTTTGAGTTATAGGATTTTGGTTAGTTTGACTTCTTCATGTTTTTAATGTTTATTAAAATAAGAAGTCAGCTAGTTTGGAGAAACTGATACCTTTCAGGTAAAATCAAAAGCAATTATTCAATGGTAAGATTCATTTACCCACTTTCATTAATTTCCATTTCATTAATTTACTTTCATTTTTGTTTTTAAATTATGTTGATATAAAAATCTGTTTTGCAGCTCTTCATAAAAGCTTCCAATCCTCCGCCAGATCATATTTTCGAAGTCCATACTCTTCTCCTGGCTTTATTTAAAGAAGAAGCGATAATCCTCATTGAAACAACTACCCAGGAAGTTTCAGAACCTTTATCTCGTTTCTTTAAGCATTTCTTTCATTAGAAAATGATTAAGTTAATGCTTTGAAACAAGAAGATTGACATCAGACAGAAAGTTTTCATTGCGGTTGAATTTTACCGTCACTGCTATCTAAAAGCCTAAAACACATACAACCCTACAAGGTATGATTTTTCTAAATATCGACATAAGAAGAAATGATTACGTGATTATTTTCTTTTTCTTCATATTGTTGAGGCGTTGGTATATAATTTTTTGTTTGAGTTTATTTTACGAAACTTGGATTTTCCTTTCCATTTTTAAAATTCCTTTATTTTTATTTTGTTTGTTGATTTCTTTCTCATTTTAGCGTAAGAATTATTTTCCTTTAGTTTTCAGTTTTGATTTTGGTGACTTTGCCATGATTTATATGGAAGGCCTACTTGTTACCTAACAATGGTCAGCATACATGGAGAAAAATTATTGATAGTTACTTATTAGTTTTTTCTTAAATCTCTTAGTAAAGTTTGATTTTCTTATTATAAAGGTAGACATACTTAAGGAAGTGATTACCAATTTAGAGAAGTTGACAAAGTATCATAAAATATGAGAATTTTTTCATCAAAATTGTAATCATTTTGAGATTTTAATATTTTATTAAAATCTTTCAAAGTTCTATTATCAATCAAGAAAAGTTATTTTTAACCAAGTAAAAACACTTTACAGCAAAGCACGTTTAGCTATGAAATTGTCATTCATAACTCTTAAGGAATCAATGTTCTCCCAATCCCAAAGAGTCTTTTTTTTCTAGAGTATAATCCAGAAATATATTTAAACTTAAAAGATAAGAGGTCTCATCATGAGCCAGCTTACCATGATCATAGGGGAAAAATAGGCTGACATTACCAACACTGCTAAACAAACCAGGGTAATGACTTATGATTGTAAACAATTATAAGACAAAGGATCTCATCACGAGCCAGCTTGTTCAGTCCAATTATAACCAGTGAATGGCATTGTCAACTATATGACTACCAAAACAGGACAATGGCTTTTAAGAATAAAAAAAATAAAAAAATAAACATATATAAATGGATTTATCTCTAGGTCAATAATTCTTAAAGAGATGAGATTCTGAATCATTGATGATTAAAAGGTAACCCTGTCGAGACTATAGATATTTGCTGGCAGCAGTGGCTCTACTCGTGACAAATGAGTATATTTTAAAAGCTAAGCTGTAAAGTGACCCATGCTTTATCTCTACAACTAATTAAAAATTGATATAACGTTTTGAAATATTTTAATTTATGAAGAATTTTAAGAAAAATTACAGTTAGGTGATTCTTGCTTTATTCAGATTAATAATCTAGTCAAACATCCAAATATCTCTATATATATTATAATATATATATATATATATATAATTATATATATATAATAATATATATAATTTATTTATTTATTTTTAATTTTGGGAAAATCTCATTCATATCAAACAGAGATAACTAGTTCTTCTCCTGTGTGTCGCCATTGTTATGGTGAAAACACAACCCCCCCATTATTGATTTGTTCGCTTCAAATAATGGGGACCCTTTCTATAAAATTTTGGCTAAACACCTTTTAGGATTTTTGTTTAGTTGATTATCCTATGTGTTTGTTAATTTTTCATTTTCTTTGGATTCTTGTTTTGATTGCTTTGTTAAAATTGATTTTTATAAGCTTCCTATTGACGTTTGTTTCGCCTCATTTGGTCAACTGGTTTATAAACGACACTCCTTTGAAGTCTAATCATTTATCTAGCTTGGGTTAAAATGCATAAAATGCATAAAATGTACAATATTGCATTTTGTAAATAAATTAGTTCAATAATGCATTTATTTTAAATATTAACCCCTAGTTAGTTCTTACTAATATTTTTTCATTTTTTACTTATACAGTCAAATCATGAAGCAACAAGATTTTAGTAATTTACTCCAATTTCCAAATTGATTACTAATCTCGAAAACCCAGAAGTTCGAAGTTGCTATAGTTTATTTTATTTTCGAAGTGGCTGTAATTTATTTTATTTTTATTTTCCAAGTAACTGTAGTTTAGAAATTACTGTCAAATTTTAAATTAATTAATATAAATATAATTAATTTTAATTAAAATAATGCATAAAATATATAAATAATAAATAATAAATTGATTTGGATTGGATTAGGGATTTATATCGGCACATACCATTCCATACCTCGATCTCCAAAACCCTAACCTCCCGATTTGCCGATTACCGATACCCCTTATATCCTCGATCGCCGATTGTGAAAAGCAAAAGGCAAAGGGGCGTAAGGCATTTAGCTTAAGTCTCATCTAAGCTTTGTTTTATTTTTCAACTCAACACTTATACATGAGTGAATGAGTGGTAGGGTAGTTATGAAATAAGTAGTATAGGATAATTTTAGTATTAAAAATAGTTAATTAAAATTTAATTATATTAAATTTAAATTAAATATATAAATAATAATTTATTGAATAAGATTTAAATTATTATTTAAATTAATAGTTAGTTAGATTACAAATATTTTATTAAATTAATTGATTTAATTATAATTAACAATTAATTATAATTAATTCATTATTAATTAGATTTTTAATTAAGGATTAATTTTTTAATTGAAAATTCTTATTTTTAGTCCAGCAACAGAAATTCCAGAATTGTACCAGATTTGATTCATCAACTTTGGAAGCTCATAGAATGAGTTTTACTTGGCCAAATGAGGCCCAGGATAGTTCATTGGAAAAATAAAATCAAGGAGAACATTTCTGAGGAGGTTTCACTAATAGATTTGGTCATTTATTGGGTCAAAAATAAGGCAGAAGATCAAGCTACGAATTTTTTAAACAAAATCAATTTTCTGAATTTTATTTTCTGCATTTTCATTTGTCCAAGCCTCTTCTCAATGCAGATCCATTCGTCAATGATATCCTTGGCCAGTTAAACCATCTCAGGAATCAAATATTTTATTTTCAATTATTTATTTAAATTGAATTTGATTGGATTTGTTTTAATGCCAGAAATGATATTTCAATTTTATGGTTGCATCTTAATTCATTTCGATTTCTTTTGGCAGAAAAACAGTAGAAGAGATATGGAGAAAAAGATCTCAATCAATAAGAATGCCCTAGCAATTAAAGATTGAAATTTTGAGCAAATAAAATTAGATTGGACAGATTTCTCTTCAACAAACTTTTCTCTCAAGAATTCCTTTGCAAATATTATAAATAACAGATTGTAGAATGTAATAAGGGTTGCTCTCCTATACAATTCTAGACTTCTAAAAGCACTTCTATAATAGAGATTTAGAGTTATAGGTGGAAGGAGTGGAATCTTAGATCTGGGAATTATTGAGAATTTTTTTTCTACATTCTGAGTTATGTATAATGAACATAGTTTGCACTATTGTAGCTCTGGTTTGGAAATGAGAAGCTCAGGCTTTGTAAAAGACTATTAGAGATTGGAGCTGGAGAAATGGATTCAATAAATTGGTATTTCGAATACTATTATTTTAAATGTTGGTTTCATTTTGATGACATGAATGTCTCAATTTACTTTCATATTTGTGCACTTTTGTCGGTATGGGTAATTTGTCTCTATTTTTTGTTATTATGTATCTCTACTCTTATGGATTAAATTCTGATTTCTGAGTAACTATTTACTCAGAAATATATCTTACAAAATTGATTTATTAAATAATGATGTGTTATGAACTATTTTTGCATATTATTGTTTAATTATTAAATTACTGATTTAACAATCAATATCATTTTTGTGAATTTCTTCCTGAGTGTTGTTGATTGATTATTTCAGTTAAAAGGTCTCAATAGGATGCATTTTGATAACCATAATATCAGTTAATTGAAATACTTCATTAACTTGATATTCATTATAAACAAGACATGTTTAAATCCCAATACTTTAAATATCTTGCTCTTGGTTGGGTTAGATCTATATTTGGCTAATTAAGATAGGATTAAGATTAGTTTCTTTTGTTTGCATTATTGAATAAGTTTGCATTTAGAGTAATTTATACATTCTTTTAAGTCCTCTTCTCAAAGAGGCAAAATTTTAGTTGTGGCTTCGCTGAACTCAAATCAGATTAAGGGTCATTCTCTTCCCTGATCAGCAAGAAGAAGTGATCTAATATCCCTGTCTATTGGTAGTTAAAGATATATAATAAACCAATAGTGATAGGGAGAAGGTAACTGGACCTAGTTAAATCAATCAGAGCCACCACACCAAAAGGAAAAGGAGTTGCTTTAAGGTCTGGACCGGGTGGCTATCCCACAATGTTGTTGCAGGGATTTTTGAGGCGTCAACACTCCTTCAATAGGTTGAGCACCCTGTCAACGTGTTGAACATGATCCTTCCAAGACTTGCTATAGATTAATATATCATCAAAAAATACAAACACAATTTTTCTAAGGAAGGGTTTGAAAATGGAATTCATCAAACCTTGAAATGTAGAAGGTGCATTGGTAGGGCCAAAAGGCATGACCAAAACTTCATAATGACCCTCATGAGTTCTAAATGCTATTTTGGAATCTCTTCAATCTTGATTATGATTTGATGATATCTTAAACGAAGATCCTACTTGGTGAAGTAAATCGATCCATTCAATTCATCCAATAGTTGATCAATGACATGAATGAGAAATTTATCTTTAATAGTGAGCTTGTTGAGCTCCCTATAATCTGGAGACATGTGCCATGATCCACCCTTCTTGTGCACCAATACTACTGGAGCAGAGAATGAACTTTGACTAGGTTGAATTATACCAGCCTCTATCATTTCTGCAACCATATGTTCAATTTCACGTTTTTGGGCATAGGGATATCTGTAAGGCTTGATGTTCGGAGGAACACTTCCTGGAATCTAATGAATAGCATGATCATGATCATGAATAGGTGGGAGACCTTTGGGAGTCTCAAATACCTTGGAATGATTGTCCAAGGCATTTTGGAGATCTGAAGAAATAGATGATTTTGATGTGGGAACCTCTAGCGAACATAACAGTGCAATTACGCCCTGTTGTTCTTTCCTTAGAAGCTTTGTCATTCCATTAGAGCTGATTATCTTTCCTTGTTTCCTTGCAATACCTCTTAATTCAACTTCCTTTCCTTATGAATAAAATTTCATGAAAAGTTCTTGAAAATTCCATGTTACGGGATCCTTGCCATCAAATTTTCTCATATCTATATTTGGAACATGGTGGGTCTTTGTTCCAATGCTAGAGTCTATGAAATCATGATTAACATTTCTTTTTTTCTCATCATGAGTTTCCTCTACAACATTTTCGCCATTGAGAAACCTTTCTTGTAGCAACTTTGTCAAACCTTCCTTCAATCCTTCAATTTCTTTCTTCAAATCTTCCATGTTGTCATTCTTCAAATCATGATTAACATTCATTTTTTTCTCATTATGAGTTCCCTCTCCTATCGTTTTTCCATTAGGAAGCCTTTCTAGTAGCAATGTTTTCATACCATCCATCTTAGCTTCCATGCCGTCCATCTTAGTTTCCACGCCATTCATCTTAGCTTCCACGCCATTTATCTTAGCTTCTATTAGCTTTTGTGAGAGTGACATTTGTTGCACTTGGTCTCGTAATTTTGATATATCATGTAGCATTTCTTCCTCTTCTTCATGAGTCATGCTAGAGCTTTCAAGTTGTTTACTAGGTGTTTCCATTTTCTTTCTTCGGGGCATCAACTACCGATAATAATGCTTCCCTATGCCCTTTGAATTCATTCAAACTAATTTCTCAAACCAAGATTATGCAAATATTTAAAAATACACACCTTTTTTCACTTTGTAGGTGCTCGATATTGAATCTGATATATCTCTGTAATTTCTAATCTTCTAGTTTTGAAATTCGAACCTGCAGTAGCTCTCTGCGTCCTCTTTCCAATGCCACAAGTCTGATCAAAATTGGATTCTTGAAGGAAATGTTATGCACAATCTCCCAAGATGACCTGATTATATACCTTTTCACAAGAGCGAACTTGTACGAAGTGCTAGGTATCTATGTTTTGACCTTAGGACCTAAAAAAGATACACAGAAAACTACAGGCCGTCCTCTTTTTGTAACTTCTTACGAAATTGCAATCTGATGCTCAGAGAGAAAGTTATGACGATTTTACCAAGGTCACCTGTTTGGGATCTAATTCAGGAGCCTGCAGAAACCCTAACTTCCTCAGATTATATATCCGAAAATATAGCGAGCCAAGATCTGCAATTTAGATTTTGAAACGTCACAGAAAAAATTTATAGCGAAAATGCCACGATGACCTGTTTGGAGCAGAGAAACCCTAGAATCCAAAGCTCTGATGCCAAATGTTATTAAACCAACTCACAAAAATATAGAAAAGATAGATGAACGCTTTAGAAATAACCCTCTTTGAGGGGGAAACCTCCTTTCCATTACACAAATGAATAATTATTGGATGATTCAAATGACAAAACCTCATTTCTATATATAGGAGTCTAAGGGGTCACAATATAACCCAAGCTGAACTAACCATAATAATATAAGGCTACATAAATAACAATAGTGGGCTTCTGGGGTGCACAATAATAACAATATGGGGACAATAGGGTCACAACAATGACAATAAGGGATACAATGACAAAAGTAATACGGTGATCACTAGTATTATAGGGACCTAACATTTCAAGGTAGGGGGAGTAATCATGATGGGCTTTGGTATACCTGTTTGAGTCAATTCCTCTGATAGGCCTGGATGTTCTGACTCTTCTTACACCTAAGATTCTTCTTCTGCATGTGATTCACTATGTGCTTGTGATTCTTCTTGGACTCGAGATTCTCTTGGCACCTACAGGAAAGAATCCTAATCAAGCCTTTTCTCTAGATCAATTAGAGCATTTTCTACTGCAACTTTAGTTCTATCCCTGTCCACTAAATTATTCTCCACCCATTCCAATTGATTTTCATATTTCTCTATCTCAGGGATTCAGTGGTGAATGTAGGGAGCCATATTGTTTTTCTGCCTTCTATTGCAGATGAGTCACAGGGATCATATCTCCACATGAAACTCTGTTTTAGTTTAAGTCTCTGAAGGATATGCTCTGCTTCTCTTCTAGCTTCTCGACTATTACATACAAAGGGGCCTAGTTAATCTTTGATTATGAGCTAGGCCTTCTTTTTAGCTTTAACAAAATGCACCTCATATGAGTTGATTATCTGCCTCTAGTAATCCATAGCAAATAACCTTATTAGGAGGTATCTGGGCAGTTTATATGGGGCGAACTCACATCCATATATCCTAATTTCTGTGTGATTTTGATACAAGTACCAATCTCCCACTTTGTTTTGTTTTGAAAGCTGTAGGATCTTCCTGATATTTGAGCTGATTCTTGGAGGAGGACTTCCTAGCAGCATGGTGACTATAGGATGTACAAAAATATCTATGAAGTCTGTGTATGGATATGGTGAGTCATACTTATGGATCAAAGGAGTCTAGAAAATCACTGACCTAGGATGACCTTTGGTATCAAGCTTTTGTAGTGTGAAGGGGAACTTGTCAGTTTGGTAATATAGAAAAAGATGGTATAAAACTGAAGAATACTTGAATACTCTTTCATTACTCATTCTAAGGAATTGGTAATGCATTCTATCAGCTATGTACTTGGCATAATCATACATGACAGTAGGGGCTGTCTTGGAGTGAAAATAGACATGAAGGCTAAGATGATTTCATCTATGTATTCACTGGTGGTGTAGCCTGAGATAATGGATATCATTGCTACAATGTCTTGGCCAAATCAAGAAAATATGGTATATACATATGGGGGAGGATCTTGTGGGATATGCTTTTCATCTACAATAAAAATCTGGAACATTTCAGTAAGCTTTGCTGTGGTTAGCTTGGGGAATCTATCTAGTAGGTCTCCAATTGAGATCGGGGTTAAATTTTTCCTGGGTTGTAACTGCAGCTTCTTATTGATTGACTCGGCAATGATTGTGAAAAGTACAGTCTGGTCAGGGGACATCACTGCTCTTTGACTGGGAATGTAGTTTGCATGGCAATAATGGACAATCTCTAGAAAGATATGTACCTCAGGAAATTGATACTTGGGAAAATTAGACTCTGAAAGACCTATTTTATTAGCATGATTTAGGTATTGGTCTCTGTATCGGTAGTATAATTTGAGTGGGGATTCATGGACAGAGGTGTCCTTGATTTGGAAATATTTATCAGCAAGGGGAAGGTAGTCCAGGTCCAGGAGAGGAGTGGTAATTGGTCTAACATCCATGGCAATTGGGGTAGCCATTCTTAGTTCTTGTGGATTTAAGAATGGGGAAGGTAAATTTTCAGTCTTTAAGGTAATGGTGGTTCAATTCTTGGTCGGTTTTAGTTACTAGAGTTTCCCTTTAATTTATATTACGAAAACTTAGTGAATGGTTCGAAATTTGATAGGGTTTTTCAATGGATTATGGCTTAAATACCTGGATTTTGATGAAATGGGTCTGAACCAGGTGAATGGCAATTTTGAATGGTTGAAAAGGCTTCAATCAGGCTAGAATGCAATCTGGGAGCTTTTGGCGTCTTCAGAGTGCAATTGTACATGGGTTGACAACTTGGACGTTCAAAGATGCATGCATGGAAGTTTTCAGTTGAAATAACGATAAAAACAATGATTTGGGGCTTTTTTGGATTTATGCGCGAAAAGTCAATTTGGCAGGTACGGGTGAACAGTGACCATTTGTCACGTTATTGGGGTGAACAATGACTGTTTTGGGAGGTAGCGAGATGGAAATAGGTGGTTTACTTCGCACAGCCTTTGGACACTTGGCGGTATTGTGGGGGAGGCTGCCTGATTCCATTCATCGAGTGCCACATCACCTTGGGGGCCTAGTGGAAGACAACCCATTTTGGGCAGGTATCATTTGGATTTCGGGCCCTTCTGAAATCAACATGAGCCGCCAGATGGGGAGAGGAGAGATAGTGTGGTGGTCGGGAGCGGGAGTTGCATGGAATGTAATGGGGGAGGGGCCGACGAGCCATTAAGAGCGGAAATTTTGGTTTAATGCATGATTAAGGTGGGGTTAAGGCTCCGAGCAAGATTTAATTGGGTTTATTAACTAATTAATCGAGGATCGATTAGTTAATGGGTCCGGGGGTAGAAAATTTAGTTTATATAATTAAACTGGGTGGGATTAATTAATTATTGCGGGAATTAATATATATACGAGAAATGGGTTTTATTAGGGATTTAATAAATACGTTAATAATTTAGTTAAATGAGTAGAAGGAGCACCATACCCTAAGCATTCGATTTTCATGTTTATAATGCTTTCCGACAAAACTTAGGATATAATGTTTTTTTGTGGGTTTTTGATGTGAAAATGGGTTATGTGTAGGGAATGAATACTTTCCCTAAGTAAAAGTGATTTAACTTCAAGAAAGAGTATTATTTAGGGAAAACGAATGATTTGAGGGGGGAAATGAATTCTTATGAGGGGATTTAGTACTTATAGCCTATAAGTCATTGAGCCAAGGGTCCGGTCCCTCCAAAAGTCAGAGAAATGCTCCAAGTCTCTTTGACTTAGGGTTTTGAGTACTTTGATCTTTATTTGGGAAATTAGTTAAGCAAAAGGTGAAATGAATGAGGAAAATTAATTAATTTACTTTGACATCTATATGCATGCTTGAGTGCCCATTCACATTTGGAACTTGTATGATGAAAAAGATGATATTCATGCTTTTATCTAATCAATCATCAAAATTCTGCAACCTTTCTACTACTTACCCATCTACTCATTCTAGCATTTTTACTTCTCTTTATTAGGGTGCATTTGAGCTAGCAAACTCTTATCAAACATTTTTATTTTCTTTACAATGGTAAACTAACTAAATCTAACTTTATTACATCCAAGGGCTCAGATTAAACAATTGATCTCCTTGTATTTACTCTACCTATCTACTTATATGCCAAGATTAAACAGTTTGGTCAGATTTTATTCTTTATCTATGGACATGAAATAGCCAAGTTTAAACATTTTGACTATCATGGATTGTCGCAAAGATTACAAGCTGCACATAATGATTTATTTTGCACAAACAATATATAGTAGTGTCATTTTGACTTGCACACTTTCATGGTATTTTCTTTTCTTAGGATCCATATTTTCCATCTTTTTTTTCCTTTTTATTCTTTTTGTCCTTTGATTTTTCTTTTAGGACATAACCTCTTTACATTTTTAAATTTTTTAAATATGGAAAAATTTTGCAGAAAGAAAAGGTATGTACATATTACAGTTTTAATCTCAGCCATTCAAAAATGATGACTCCTATTGGTATAGGAACCTAACAATAGGTCCACTTGGGGATGACATTTCCTGGTGAATTTCAAGAACTTCTAGATCAATGGCCTTCTAAATTGCTGTGATGTCACTCTATGGCTTTTTCCCTTTCACTTTTCTATCTTATTGCTATTTATGACAGTAAAAATTTTGAAGCTTAGGGCCTTCTCTTCGGGCTTCAATTTCAAAAATTACCATCCAATCCACACGAGACTTTTGAAAAATAGAATATGTACAAATGATTAGTGAAATCAGTAACTAGGTTCAATGTAGTGTTTAAGCATTCGACCATTAACTGGTCCTCCTTCTGCTTCTATAACATCCATTTCTCTGAGGAAGAAAGCATTATTACCTCTGAAAGCATAGATGACATATGGGCCTTTCCATAGGAAATCAAATTTTCCATGTTTACCTTTATCCTCTCTTCTTGGATCCCATTTTAAAACTTTGTCCCCTAGGTAAAAATCTTTTTCCTTAGTCCTTCTATAAAAAGCCTTCTTGATCCTTTCTTGCACAACTTGAGATCTGATGTACACTTCTTCCCCGGTCTGCTGTAAGTGAATTGTTTGGTTGATTCTCCTTTGGATGTCATTTGGTTCAACCTACAACTCTTAGAGTAGTTTCATCACTGGTGTTCCAAAGGAAGATGGGAAAACAACTTCCATTCCATAAAATAATTGATAAGGACTAGCACCAATGGATTTCTTTGTGGTTAGCCTTTCTGCCCATAAGGCATTCACTAGCTTCTCGTTCCATGTTTTCTTGTTGTCTTTTAATAATTTTTTGATGATATTTACTAGACTTTTATTTGAGGACTTGGCTAGTCCATTTCTTTGGGGGTAATAAGATGTGGAATGGCCCAAAGTTATATGGTACTTATTATAGAAATCAATCATCCTCTTAGATTTGAAGGCTGTTGCATTGTTAGTGATGATCTTGGTAGGGCACCTAAATCTAGATAGGATGTTGGATTCAAGGAAGGTTATTATAACTATGTCAGTGGCTTGCCTTGATGGTATGGCTTCTATCCATTTGGTAAAATAATCTGTAGCAGTCAAGACCCCATTGTTGAAAAGGTGCTTCAGTAGATATTGGTTTAGGGGGAGGGGTAAAATATTTTTCTTTCCTTCAAAAATTTGGCATTTATGACATGAGGTTACAAATTTCTTTACATCATAAAACAAAGTGGGCCAATAGAAACCAGCTCGAAGAATCTTGCCAGTTGTGGTTTTCTAGTAAAGATGTCCTCCACAGTCACCTGCATGAAACTCTTATAACACCTTTTCAGATTCTTCTTTCAGTAAACAGTTAAGAATGATACCTTGATGATTCCTCCAAAACAAAGCATTGTCAATTATGCAAAATTTTAAATATTTCATTTTTAAAAACCCGCTTTTGGTCCTAGATAATTTAGGAGGAGCTTGTAAATTTTGTAAATCATATATGACGTCAGCATACCATGGTGATTCAATAAAGGCCTAACTGATTGGTGTAGTTGCCATCTCCTCTCCGTTATCCATTTCTGCAATAAAATTTATGTCTAAGGCCTGACAGTTCGATTCAGCCATGAGCTTGGCTAAACCTTGGCCTTTGATTAACTTTTTTGGTTTGATTTCTAGGTCATTCTAATATAGTAGCAATCTATTTCCCTCTCTTTCCATCTGGACCATCCTGAGTTAGGATATCCTCGACTACTGCATTGGGGACATAGGCTATTACATGAGAAAATAAAATGTAAACTCTAAAATATTTGATAGCTTTGACCAAAGCAAAAGCTTGCTTTTCCATTATATTGTATCTTAGAGGGGCATCTCTCAAGGCTTTGCTAAAAAATACAATGGGTTGTTCATAATCCTCATCATTTTTCTGCAGTAGGACTACAACAATTGTATGTTCTAAGGCAAAGGAAAATATAATGAAATCCGTATCAAACTTTGGAATGATCAAAGCTGGTGTTTTTGTTAAGGCTAGTTTAATATCTTCAAAGTATCTCTTAGCCTCCACTGTCCATTTTATGGTCGAATCTTTCTTCAACATGTTATTCAATGATCTAATTTATTCTGCTAAGTTAGAAATAAATCTCCTAATAAATTTTATTTTCCCTAAAAAGGCTTGTAATTCTCTAATGCTCCTAGGATGTTGTATCTCTAAGATGGCTTCAATTCTTGCAGGATCTATTTGGATACCATCTTTAAAGATTATGTGGCCTAACAATTTACCTTCTTCTAACCCAAATAAAGATTTTTTAGGATTCAAAGAAACTCCATACTTCCTACATATGATGAAAACCCGCCTTAGATAATCTAAGTGTTGTTTATCAGATTTAGAGAATACAATGATATCATCTAAGTATATTACTAGGAAGTCATGAATTTCCTTAGCAAAAGCTATGTCCATAGCTCTTTGAAAAGTGGCCCCTGCATTCTTTAATCCAAAAGGCATCTTCACATACATGAATGTGTCCCAAGGAGTAGTGAATGCAGTTTTAGCCTGGTCATATGGGTGAACTAAAATATGATTGTAACCAGAAAACCCATCCAAAAATGAGATTTTGGTTGACCCTACTACCCTTTGTAATATATGATCCATTTTAGGGAGTGGGTAATTGTCTTTGAGTGAAACTTTAATGAGATTTCTGAGATCAACACATAGTCTAAACTCACCAGTCTTTTTCCTTGTGGGCACAAAATTTGAAACCCAATCAGAGAATCTAATTGGTGCTATTACCTTGGCTTCATACATTCTTTTGATTTCCTTTTCAATAAAAGGCAATAGAATAGGATTAATCCTCTTAAGCTTCTGTTTAAATGGCTTATGGTTTTCTTTTATGGGGATGGTGTGTTGTATTATACTGGTGTCATAGGACTTGAGGTCCTCATAACTCCAAGCAAAAACATATTGGAATTCCTTTAATGATTCAATGTATTTTACTTTTTTAGTAGGAGGTAAGGACTTCGAAAGTTTAATCAATTTGGGATTTTCCTCAATACCTATGTTACACTCCTCTATAATAGATTTTATGGGTTCCATCTTTGGTTTTCTAGGGACATCATTTGAGTCAAACAAGTCTTCCAAAGGAGTTAATCCTTTGGGCAAAAAGTTGTCTTTGAGATTAATAATTTTAGAATCTTCGTTAATTATCTCTTCAAATTCAACTTGCTTTAGGTTTTGTAAATCTGATTTTGTAAATTTAGTGGGATGGAATCTATCTATCTCTTCATCTCCTAATTCATTAATTTCTATTTTATCTGTAAAACGAGGATATAATTTTATGTCAGTATCTATATTACTATTTACAAATTCCTCCTCTAAGGTTAAAAAATTGTCTATCTGTTGGTCATTATTGGAATACTTTCTAGTGTTTTAAGTTATCTAGGATAGCAGGTCTATGCATAACCTCAGCGGTGTACTGATGGTAAGGTTGGAATGATAACTTACAAGTGATGGCAAACATTGCTAAACTATGAGCCTGCATATTATGTTTCCTTGGGATGACTTCAAGCTTAGTTTCTAGAAATTGTTTAATATTTCTACAATTGTTCCTCTATAAAAACTTAACTTAGGATCTTTGGTCATATATACAACATCAATTTGTTTTATAACCAACTTAGAATATCCCATGATAGAAACTATTATAGCTCCTAACTTTATAACCAATTTGAGACCTAAAATAACTGCTTCGTACTCAGCCATTTTGTTAGTGCATTTGAAATTCAGTCTGTAAGAATGGCCCTTTGAGTAATCATTCTCTAAGTTGTAAATCCATACTCCTGCTCCTGCTCCTAATTTATTCACTGATACATCAAATTCAAGATGCCATAATATTTCGTGTTCATAATCCTTACTGTCTGGGGGCACCAAATTTTCATTGATTAAGGTATCTTGATCATCTTTTTTATCTAAAAGCTCTTGGGTTTGGACAATTTCATTCTAAACTGTAACTGCAATTTCTTTTGGTAATGAAATAATGTCATTTGAAGTAGTTTCTTGTGTTTGTTCAACATTATATAGAATAAAAGAATCGATGTCAGAATGCATGGAATAGATAGGAAAGTTTTAAGGCCTAGCCTGGATATTCACTACATATTTCATTAGGGTCTCTATGTACAGTTTTTTAGGATGTCCGAAGACTGAAATTGTGGCATATGACATGTCAAGCTGCAAATATCCTTGGAGTTTAGGCCCCCATGATCTAGACAATAACATGCCATATTTAGGTGGTATATCAGCAACAACTATATCCATGAGAATTGTCTTAACAGGATATTGTACTAAGGAAACACACAGGTCTTTAATTAATATTATACACTTTACTTGACTTGAATCAAATGAAAACAAGTCCTTGTAAGGCCTAGGGATGTCTAAGTTCAATTTTTCCATAATATATTTAGGCATTAAATTGTGTGAAGCCCCAAAATCTAACATTACATTGTGTAAGATCTTATCATAAATGTTAAGGATAATATAAAAGGGTGGTATCCCTCCTTCTAATGGTTTGCCATTAACATCAGGACTGAATATAAGCTCATGATGATCATCAAACAAGTTAACGGAGTCTTCATTCTCAATGAAGTTTAAGGATTTTCTTATTTGAGACTTGTAAGTTTCATTTTTAATCAACTCTGTTGGGGGGACTGAAATTTTTAGCTTAGCCGCCTCTACTCCCAAATTGAAAGGCAAAGGGGCTTTTTGTATTTGAGGATTTTGAATTCTCATGGTAGGAGTTTGAGTAGGTTATTCTTCTTTTTCTACATTTGAAGTATCTTTCTGTGGATTTTCTAATATGGTGTTTGGAGATTTCTCCATTGTCTCCTTGGAGGGGATTGAAGTGGATGGTTGATCATCAGGGGGTTTGTCATTGGTTACATCTACAATGGTGGGACAAAAAGGGTTCTGATTTCTTAGCGGGAAATGCTCTAAACCATTTCCTAACATCACCAGCTAGAGTCTGAGCAAACAGTCTCCTTTGAACATCTCCAACATCAATTTCATGTAATTCAAAGTAATCTGTCATTTTGTTTACATGTTGTTGTGTTGTATAAGGTCCTATGCCATGAAATTGGACAATGTTGTTCTGGTATTCTTGTGACATGGCACCTAGTGGAGCAAGTAACACAAGGGGCGATATCTATTTGCCATGGCTCTAAGTTGGGCAGGGCTAAGAAATGGAGTTGGGGTATCAGGGGATAATACAGTAGTTGATGGAGAATTAGGAATGATGGGTGTTTGATGGGTAATGATAGGTTGGTAGGGAAGTGAGGGTATGAATGGAGGTGAGGAATGAACTTCAGAGGTGGAGGGGAATAATGGTGAACTGAAGGAAGTTGAAACTGTTTCAGAGATCTCATGGATTTTAAAAGTAGTAAGGGATGACTAAGGGGAATTTAAAATATACTCATCAATTGACAGGTTTTCCTTTTTGACTTCAAGATCTGCAATAAATTCTAGATCTAGAACTATGTCAACAAGTGCACTTTCAGAACTGGTTGTAAATAAGGAAAGGTCAAATGACTCATCAAAAGGGAGGTCTTCTAAAAACAACCACTCATCAGGGCATGAATCTGCTTTGATTGAAGGTGTTGGACTGACTGAACTTTCTTGTCTTTTGGATCTTCTTGAAATCAAGTTGAGATTATCCACTACTGGGGAGGATTTGGATCAGGATTGGCCCTAGTGTAGTGAGTTTTCCTTGAAGCCAAATTTCAAGCTTTTTCTAATTATTTTATTTTTGTGAAATTTTTGTAAATAACTTCTAATAAACCATTCAAGAGGCTTGAAATAAATATTTGAAATTTATCAAATGTTTATTAAGACTGAGGATTTGATTCCCTAGTATGGTCACCACTATGTTATGAAACCAGCTCAAGAAAAGATGGAAAAGATAGATCAATGCCTTAGAATTCAGCCTCTTCGAGGGGGAAACCTCCTTTACATTACATAAATGAACAATTCTTGGATGATTCAAATGAAAATACCTCCTCTCTATATATAGGAGTCTAAGGGGCCATAACATAATCAGAGCCTACATAACAATAATAATGCAAGGGCACAATAATAATAATAGTGGGCTTCTATGGGGCACAATAGTAACAATATGGGCACTACATGGGTACATCAATATAATAAGTGGGTTTTACTAATAAAAATAAGGGGTTACTCTAGTAGTATAGGGGCCTAACACACTATGTTATCACTCAGAAGTTTTCCTTAGAAGTTATCAAAAGAAGGAATAATCCGAGGTAACCACAAACCTAATCTTTTAGACTTAGGTTCTAGCCAACCTAAGTCCAGAGAGGGCTCTCTCTTTATGATTTAACTTTATTTTTATTAGAGTTTAGCGTAGTTCTTAGTGTTCGTGAGGATTTTGATTTTGGATTGAAAGTTGGGTGGTGGATTTCTTGGAACAGATGGAGAGAGCTAGGTATTCAAACCATTGGGCTATGGAGTCAATCAAAGGATAGCTTAACTGGACCAGATCATTAAAGGGAATGTTCATAGGGAAGGCTAGCAAAGCAAAAGGCAAATCTTCAGGTTTAATGGATGAGATGGTTCTAATCAGGGTGAAATGGCAATGAAGAATCCTTAGATCGGGATCAGAATGAAAGGAAAGGTGATCATGAACAAAGGGAAATTAAGAATCCTTTGCTATAGACCGAGGGGGAAATTACAGAAGTAAGGGAGAATTTAAGAATTCCCTAACTAAGATAGTTTAGCAGAAAACATTAAGAATGTAAACAGTTAAGACAGAGTGCATTAAAGCGAGTTCTGAATTATCATTCCTAGTTTACCATTCAGATTTCATAGAAACACATATGATTATTAAGAAACATAAGGAAAACCAATAATACACATGAGAGAATACTTATTTGATTTTCGACTTACACAAGAATCCGAAAAAATATCTGAGGTTTATTCCATGATCCAGCAAGCCAATCTAGTTTTGATACAATAACACTTTGATTTTAGATAAAAGTATACAGAAATTTCTTTTAATCGACCCTAAATACTTCGAAATGTGAAGTATTTATTAAAAAAAAATTACAAAATATCTCATAACAGTTTGAGATTTAATTAAGGAAATAAAAATATCTTCAAGCATGAAGATAGAGACAGATGGAAAACTACATCATGTTGTCCCTCTTATTGTGGTAGTGCTGGCTGTTGCAGTTAAATTTGAGCCCTTTAAGCTGGCTGATATTTGTACATTGGAATCATCTTTATCTTTAATCTTTTACTGATAATCTTTAATCTGCTCCTCTTTGAACTTGTTCGCCTATTTCATCTGCTGCCTTCAGATTCACTGTGGTAACTTATAGTAAATTTGTCACCTTTTCCCACCATTCATCCTCAGGTAACTTTACTTTGAGCATTCTTCTATAGATTTTGTTTGCCTCTGTGTATTTGGAAAAATTAGGCTTGGTGACAAACAGATGTTTCACCTCATGTTCTAGAAAAAACAAATTCTCCAAAGTGCCATACAATACTTTCCCTGTTGGAAAGGCTTTGATACCTGAAGTGCTTGCTTGTTCCTTAGCCAACTTCCTTAATTTGTCAGTGTGGTCCAATTGGGTCATAATTTATCATGGATGACCATAGGACTAGGAAGGCCTTTATCCCTCAACATTTGAAACTTGCCATGAATCTGTCAATGCCCACGTACATGTTATGGCATTTTTCCTCTAGGTTAACCATAAGGTTTCTTTTGGAAAGAACCTTTTTGACTTCTATGATGGCTTTAGTTCTATCCCCTACACCAAGCTCATTAAGCTCATGTCTGTTCTTGGTATTCAGGAAGTGGATGAGTCGATTAGCATCCTCAGGCTGGTCTCCTAAATCTTCCTTTACCTTTTGAATTTCTTCAGTGGCCAATTTTACCAATTCATTTTACTCAAATATTACTTGAATTGATGGCCAAATATCATTGACAGAGTCAATGATATTGGCCCAGAGCATCTCCTTGGTCTGTCCTAGTGGCTTTTGCAGAGTTAAATATTTCTCTAGTACCTTGATCTTCTCACCCATCCTTAGGGATTTCTGTGTTTCTTCTCTATGCTATATTTGGGCAAGCTTACAGTCAGTTTCTAAGCTAGCCACTTTCTCTTTAAGCCTTTTAAGCTCTGTTGCCTGGATTGACATATCCTCCATGGCTTTTACCAGCTCTACTGTCTTTTCTGTTGGAGCACCTACTGTTGTAGATTCAGTAGTGATTGGAAGTGTTGTGGCAGTTGGAGCTGTGGGTGCCAGTGATGCTGCCAATGTTGAAGGAACTGCAACAGAAACAGTGGGAATGGCAATCCTAGAAGTGGTGGCCATGTCACTTTGTTTGGAATGAATCAATGTGTCTAGCTCCTTCTTTGTTTCTTTCAACTGGTCATTTAGCTTTAGGACCAAGTCCATTAGCTCTTCTTGTCCTTTTTGTATCTCTAGGACTTCTGCTGTTTATGAATGATGTAGGGGTGGAATCTTGAGTTGCTTCTTCAAAGCAACTATGTCATCATTCTTCTTCTTTATCAATTTTTCTGTGGCCTTTACATCTTTGGGATCATGTCCCAACTCATATGGTTAAATCCTCTAAGGACTTGATTCTGGTGTCTTTTTCCTGTGAAGAGGCCTTCTCCAACTGGAACTGAGCTTATATGTTATTTAGGGAATTTTGCAATTAGTGAGCTGTGATGGCTTTCCCTGTCAAGGTTGAGTAAATCATCTGCCCTATCTGCTTGTGCATCTCTATCTGGTCAATAAGATGAATTTCCTTTGCCAGTACTTTGAAATCTATCCTTTTGAAGTCCATTGTTTTCTTGATTGTTGAGTAGTAGGCTTCATAAATGTCATATGCATTTTGCCCTCTTTCACATCATACGCTGGCATAAGCCTAGTCTGACTTGTAGGTGCCATCTTTAGGTATTGTGCATAAGTATGGGATTTTAGCCTTTCATTCCTAGCTTTTATATCCTTCTACCTTTCTCTTATGTCTTGGTCCCTGCCAGCTAGCATCCTAAATGAGGACACTTCAACACTCTGCTACCTTATTAACATCTACGTGTGATATGTGGAAGGTTCTAGTGTGCCCCTAGAGGGAGTGGCATGCCGGCTTCCTTCTCTTTCTGTGCTAGTGGCCCCAACTATTTCTTCTGTGAATTCCTGTTTAGAGATAGGATTTAACCTTTACCTTTTGACCAGGCTAGTCTCAACATATGTCTGTGAAATTGCTTTGCCTAATGTAGTGGCCTCTTCCCTATTTATTTTAAGGCTTTTATCTTCATTGAGAGGAGTTTGCAAGGTAGGGGGAGTACTCATGATGGGATTTGGTATACCTGTTTGAGACAATTCCTCTGATAGGCCTAGCTGTTCTTACTCTTCTTGCACCTGGGATTCTTCTTCTGCATGTGATTCACTATGTGCTTGTGATTCCTCTTAGACTTGAGATTCTCCTGGAACCTGCAGGAAAGAACCCTTATCAAGCCTTTTCTCTAGATCAATTAGAGAATTTTCAACTGCAACTTCAGTGTTATCCCTGTCAACTAAAGTATTCTCCACTCATTCCAATTGATTTTCATATTTCTCTATCTCAGGAATTCGGTGGTGAATATAGGGAGCCATATTGTTTTTCTTCCTTTTGTTGCAGATGAAGTCACATGGATCATATCTTCACATGAAACTCTATTTTAGTTTAAGTCTCTGAAGGTTTTGCTCTGCTTCTCTTCCAACTTCTCAGCTATTACATACAAAGGGGCCTAGTTGATCTTTGATTCTAAGCTAGGCCTTCTTTTTAGCTTTAACACAATGCACCTCATTTGAGTTGATTATCTTCTTGTAGTACTCCAAAGCAAATAACCTCATTGGGAGGTATCTGGGCAATTTATATGGGGCCAACTCACAACCATAGATCCTAATTTCTGTGTGATTTTGGTACAAGTACCAATCTCCCACTTTGTGTTTTTTTGAAAGCTGTAGGGTCCTCCTAATATTTGAATTGATTCTTGGAGGAGGACTTCCTAGCAGCATGGTCACTACATGATGTACAAAAAGATCTATGAAGTCTGTGTATGGATAGGTGAGTCATACTTATGGATCGAAGGAGTCCAGAAAATCACTGACCTAGGATATCCTTTGGTATCAAGCTTTTGTAGAGTGAAGGGGAACTTGTCAACTTCGTAATATAGAAAAAGATAGTATAAAACTAAAGAATACTTGAATACTCTTTCATTACTCATTCTAAGGAATTGGTCATGCATCCTATCAGCTATGTACTTGGCATAATCATACATGACAGCAGGGGGCTATCCTGGAGTTAAAATAGACATGAAGGCTAAGATGATTTCATCTATGTATTCACTGGTGGTATAACCTAAGATACTGGATATCATTGCTACAATTTCTTGGCCAAATTGAGAAAATATGGTATATACATATGGGGGAGGATCTTGTGGGATATGTTTTTCTTCTACAAAAAAAATATGGAACATTTCAACAAGCTTTGCAGTGGTTAGCTTGAGGAATCTATCTAGTAGGTCTCCAATTGAGATAGGGGTTAAATTTTGCCTAGGTTGTAACTACAACATCTCATTGATTGACTCGGTAGTGATGGTGAAAAGTACAGTATGGTCAGGGGAAATCACTGCTCTTTGGCTGGGAATGTAGTTCGCATGGCAATAATGGAGAATCTCTGGAAATATGTATACCTTAGGAAATTGATACTTGGGCAAATTAGACTCCCAAAGACCTATTTTATCAGCATGATTTAGATATTGGTCTCTGTATCGATGATATAATTTGAGTGGGGATTCATGGACAAAGGTGTCCTTGATTTGGAAATCTTTATCAGCAAAGGGAAGGTAGTCCAGGTCCAGGTGAGGAGTGGTAGTTGGTTTGGCATCCATGGCAATTGGGGCAATCATTCTTAGTTCTTGTGGATTTAAGAATGGGGAAGGTAAATTTTCAGTCTTTAAGGTAATGGTGGTTCAATTCTAGGTGGGTTTTAGTTACTAGAGTTTCCCTTTAATTTCTATTACGAAAAATTAGTGGCTGGTTCGAAATTTGATAGGGTTTTTCAATGGATTCTGGCTTAAATACCTGGAATTTGATGAAACTAGGTCTGAACCAGGTGAATGGAAATTCTGAACAGTTGAAAAGGCTTCAATCAGGATGGAAGGCAATCTGGGAGATTTTGGTGTCTTTAGAGTGCAATTGTACGTGGGTTGACAACTTGGAACTTCACAGATGCGTGCATGGAAGTTTTCAGTTGAAATCTAATAAAAACAAGGTTAAATCATAAAGAGAGAGCCCTCTCTGGACTTAGGTTGGCTAGAAATTGAGTCTAAAAGAGTAGGTTTGTGATTACCTCAGATTATTTCTTCTTCTGATAACTTATAGGGAAAACTTCTGAGTGATAACACAATCCTCAGACTAGATTAGTTATGTGTTGGTCATGCATTCATGTTGATTGCATATGTGTTTCTTGTGTTGTAAGACTATGTGCTTGTTTCATTTGTATCGTATGGGTTATGGTTGTAGTGAGGTTACCATGGGAAGTTGATGGTGTTGTTGTGGAGTGTGTCAGCATGAGTGTATGGTTGATTATGCATTGCTTATGCATGTTAGTATTCACATGTGGTCAAGTGTATAGTGATGTGGTGGTTGTTGTCATGCATGAGGTTATTGCATTTGTAGTTGATATGGTCATGCATTAATTACTAGAATATAGCTAGAATGATGGGTATATTGTTATATGCTTATGTGTTATATCTCTATATGTTTTCATGATTATGTTATACATGTATTACACTGATTTGTTAATCATGCAAATGAGATATCCTCCTTTAACTATGCTAAGGTATGTTGGCTTGTTGTGATTTTGTTTAGATGACATGATATATCTTGTAGGAAGAATATCAATGATGACTAGAAAGATGGTAGAGTATAGTTCCTGAGACTCTCCCTATGGATTAGATGAGTAGAATGGTGTTGGGAACTCTTCTGATTGGGCACACACACTGAGAAGCTTAAAGGAAAAAATAAGGAGTTTTAAGGAAGATGATGACATAATCATATAGGCACAGGAGAAACAAGTAAAGGTAAATGTAGTAATACTTCAGAGTTTGTCAGAATTACAGTGATAGGGACCCCTTCAGATCAGCCATGAGTAGGAGGATAGAACTAATGGGGCATATGGAAATAGGTATCCTAGTGGGTAGAGGTCAGATAGATATGACACGATCATAGATGGCTGGTCCTTGGGTACTCCGGATAGGAGAGGTGATGGACGTAGGTACTATTCTAGTTTTGGTTCTGACAGGCATTATGATCGACATCTTTATCACCCTTACAGGAGGAGTGATAGGGGATATTTTTTGGACAGGTTTAAGAAATAAAATCCACTTACATTTGATGGAGAGATGAAGAAATCATAGGATGTAGAGACATGGTTCCTTGGTATGAAGAAGTTCTTCAGGTTACATGATTACTCAGAGAACATGAAAGCCATAATATCTACATTCAGTCTCAAAGGTAAAGTGGATATTTGGTGGGAAGATGTGAATAATGTCATAGGTGTTAATGAGGAGGACTTGAATTGGAATGAGTTTGAGAGACTATTTAAGAAGAAGTACCTATCAGTAGATACCTTGATGGCACGGAAAAAGAATTCTATGAGATAAAGATGGGATCGATGACATATGAGGAGTATGCTAACAACTTCTTGGAGATACTAAGGTATGTGCCTTACCTCAGGGAGGAGAAGGCCATGATTTAGAGATTCACTAGTGGATTACCGATTACATTCAAAGACATGATTGAATTCAATGAGATTAGATAATTGGAGGAGGCCATCTAAAAGCTAAAGCATTGTTACGAGAAATCAAAGTGTAAATTTGAGACTAAGCCAGACTAGAAAGGTACTGAAAAAAACAAAGGAAAATGGGACAAGAAGCGAGCATGACCCCAGGGTATAGGTAATAAAGAGAATGTAGCATTGTCTAAGAAGTTTAATGCGCTTGATAGAGGATAGAGACATCAATTTGAGGAGTAGAATAAGGAGCCTGTGTGGTGTTGGACTTGTTGAGGAGAGCATCGTAGGGGAGATTTTCCACAACATCAGGGTGGTAGACCATAAATCTACAGTGCTAAGGAGGCATAAACAATGGGAGATGTTAGGTAGAGTATTCTTAGGATCTATGCAGTGCTAGATAACACACAGGCAGACCATCATGCATATATCATTGAGATGGATGGTAAGATTTGTGATCAAGTTGTTTCTATTTTGATTGACCCTGGATCTAATTATAGTTATATTAACCCTCATCTGGTGGATAAGTGTGTTTTGAATAAAGAAGTGCATGCAGAGTTTTGGTTAGTGCTGTTGGCTACAGGTACAAAGAAGTTGGTTCGTCTTTGGGTAAGAGATTGTATATTTTATTTGAATGGTACGCCCACCTTAGCACATTTGAATGTATTACAATTGGGATCATACATTATGTTGTTGGGAATGGATTGGTTGTACCTTCATAGAACTAAGGTGGATTTGTATGATAAAGCCATTGAATGCTTCGATGATAATGGAAAACAAAGGGACTTGTCAGGTAAGAAGAAAGAAACATCAATTGGAAAGGTGACATCTATAAAGACCAAGCATAGTCGTACGAAAGGGTGTGTGTTATTTGCAGTGCACATTTCTAGTGAAAAAGATAAGGAAGTTGAGGATGCATATCTTTTGATCAAGTACCTAGTTCTACAACAGTTTCAACATGTATTTCTTGAAGATATTTCAGATATTCCACCTCACAGGGAAGTAGACTTTTCTATTGAGTTGGTGCTAGGGGCAGCTCTGACATGAAAGGCACCTTACAGGATGAGTACACCTGAGTTAGTAGAGTTGAAGTTGCAGTTGAAGGAAATGCTTGACAAGGGGTACATTAGGCTAAGTGTAGCGCCATGTGGCGCACCGATATTGTTTATGAAGAAGAAAGATGGTACTCTTAGGCTATACATTGATTATAAGAAGTTGAAGAAAGTGACCATCAAGAACAGGTATCCATTACCGAGGATTGATGATTTGTTCAATTAGTTGAACGGAGCAACAATGTTCTCCAAGATTGATCTGAGATCCAGATATCATCAAGTACGCATTAAAGAAGAGGACATTCACAAGACAATTTTTCGGACCAGGTATGGGCATTATGAGTTTGTTGTAGTTCCATTTGGTTTAACTTATGCTCCAGCTACCTTTATGTGCTCAATGTTGCATCTGTATTTGGACAAGTTTGTTATTGTTTTCATTGATAATATATTGGTATATTCAAAAAATGAAGAAGAGCAGGCTGAGAATTTAGCAGCAATGTTGATATTGTTGAGATAACATTAGTTGTATGCTAAGCTCAACAAGTGTAATGTACTTTAGACTGAGGTACACTACTTGGGACATGTGGTTTCCAAAGAAGGCATAGTAGTGGACCATGAAAAGGTAAGAGCTATCATTGAGTGGGTAACTCCCAAGAATGTGGATGAGGTGAGATATTTCATGGGGTTAGTAGGTTGTTACAAGAGGTTCATCAAGAATTTCTGAGCAGATTTCTTATCCTATCCCATCATTGTAGAGGAAAGGTAAGAAGTTTGAATGGACAAAGGAGTGTGTGGCGAGTTTTGAGAAGCTTAAGCAGTTGTTGACACATGCACTAGTGTTAAAGATTGCAAATTTGAACAAAGAGTTTGCAGTATGTACAAATGCTTCTAAGAGAGGACTTGGTGGAGTCCTTATGCAGGATGTACATGTGATATGCTATGAGTCATGAAAACTGAATAAGCATGAGCAGAACTACTTAACATATGATCTTGAGTTTGCAACGACCATACATGCATTGAAGATGTGGAGACACTATATTTTGGGTAGGAGGTGTGTATTGATGAGTGATCATAGTGGGTTGTGGTATCTATTAGGACAAACAAATCTGAATGGAAGGTAGGCTCGATGGTTTATCGTGATTAGTGAGTTCAATTTTGAGATGAGGTATATCAAAGGTAAATATAACAATGTGGCAGATACTCCTAGTAGGAAGATATAGGTAAATCACATAGTAGCTATGAGCTCCTATGGGACATATTTATAGGATAGGATATTGCAGCCAGGTCAGCAGGACGTTAGTTATATGGAGATTGTGCATAGGTTGCAACAAAGTTCAGGTAGTGTTATAGGTGGTGGTACATGTATAGGTACATGTGCAGGTATAGATGTAGTAGGTTCAAATGCAAGTGCACAAGATGTGGACTATTGTATCACAACAGATGGATTGGTTAGGTTTAGAGATAGGATATATGTGCTAGATATAAGTGAGCTCAAGAAGGTGATCTTGAGGGAGTTTCATGTGAAACCTTATTTAGGTCACCTAGGTTATCAAAAGACATTGACAACAGTGAATAAATTTTATTGTTGGCTAAACTTGAAGAGAGACGTAGTAGAGTTTGTGGCTAGGTGCTTGGATTGTCAGCAAGTGAAGGCAGAGTGTAAGCATCCAAGTGGACTACTATAACCAATTCCGATTGTAGGGTGGAAATGGGAGGTCATTTCCATGAAATTTATCATAGGTTTGCCGAGGATAGTGAGGCAACATGATTCCATCATGGTAGTTGTGGAAATCTTGAGAAAGGTAGCGTAATTCAGTCAAGTGAAGTTTACATTCTTAGTGAGTGATGTAGCGCACGTCTTCATCAGGGACGCGGTCGGAATGTGTTGAGTTCCGAAGAGGATTGTGTCAAACAGGGATGCAAAGCTCACTTCCAAGTTTTGGAAGGAGTTATTTGTAGGTTTGGAAATAGAGTTGGCATTCAGTATGGCTTATCATCTGCAGACAAATGGACAGACAGAGAGGTTCAACAAGATATTGGAGGACATGTTGACGATGTATGTGATGCATCAACAATGGAAGTGGGAGGAGTATCTTCCACTAGTAGAGTTCTCTTATAACAATCGCTACCATGAATCATTGAAGATGAGTCTATTTGAGGCATTGTATGGGAGGACTTAAAATACTCCCATCAGTTGGAGCGATACGGTGAACAAGTTGTTGATTGGATCAAACATGCTCGCAAACATGGAGCAAGAAATTTAGGTAATCAAGAATAATTTGAAAGCAACAAGGGATAGATAGAAGAGATGTGCATATGAGAATAGGTTGTTCAAGGAGTTCCAGGTTGGGGAAAAAGTGTACTTGTGCATCAAACCGAAGAAGAGCTCCTTACGATTGGATCATGTGCCAAGATGGCACCCTAGTTTTGTGGACCTTTTAGGATTATTGAGAGGATTGGGCCAGTAGCCTATCTACTTGCACTGCTCCAACAGTGAAAGTCCATGATGTTTTCCATGTGTAATTTCTTAAGAAGTATGTTAAAGATGATGATCATGTGATTAACTGGTCTGTATTGCAGGGGGAACCAAAAGGAGAATTCCAGCTGAAACCACAATGTATTTTGCAGAGAAAGATGCTCATGCTCCAAAATTGAGCAATCAAGTAAGTTAAAGTGCAATGGAAGCACTTTGGGACCAATGAAGCTACATGGGAGATGGTGGATCAGATACAGACTATGTATCCTTCCTTATTCGCTGATTGAGCGGATGTTTTGGTGATGTTTGGTATATGTACATATGTATATGGATGTAAATACCATCATGAGCTATGTTATAAAGCTTGAAAAAGTGGTATGTGTGTCATGTCGATGATGAGCCCTGAATTGGGTAACTTATTGGGCTCATTTTTCCTAATTTTCCTTGTTCAATCCTCCATTTTTCATAGATTATGCATGTTTTTTTAGTATGTTTATGTTGTTTGAACGAATAAGGGTGGTCACTCTACTAGGGAGGCTAATACGTGGTTACTTCAGGTTTTTTGGATAAGTTTTGGAGCAAAACCAAGCAATCATGGGACAGGTGACAACCAAGCTTGAGGTGAGGATTCGTAGGGGGGTTGACTCTGGCATTAAATGACCCTTCCTCTAAATCTCCACCCTCAAACTCCAAGCTCAACAGGCCACCAAAACGAATCTTAAAGGCAGCCAAGCAGCTTTGAAAAGAGTGACTGTTTACTGCAGTTGGAACAGCCGAGTCCCTTGAATTTAGGAGGGATGCTAGGCCCCTTGTAGTGTATAAATAAGAAGGCCTCAGCCTTCGTAGTTTACTTTTGGGAACTGTTGTAATTTTGCACTAGAGTGCTGTCATTTTTCCAGCTCGTTTTCTTGTAGCTACTGTTGTATAACTTTCTTGTGATGATTATTTTTGGATAATGAGAAGCAGATCTATTTAGAATCAGCTTTGAGTTTTTTATAGGAGCCTGTAGCTCTTGGGTTTGGGCCCAACCTAAGAGCCAATGCCTCCTTCATGTATTGCTACCTGTTTTCTTTGTGGCTTTGCAGAATAATTTCTGTTTAATAGATTAACAACTTGCTGATTACATAGGTCATGGTTAATGATCAGATAGGCTTTTGCATGCTCAAATTTAGCTGATAGATTAGTAACAGGGAAAATCTCTAGAAAAATGCCATCAAGCATCTTTGATCTCTCCTCTCCCTTAGTGGGATCGTGAGCTGGGACAAACGTGACATTGTTGCCAACAAAAACGCTGTTTTTCTTTGTCATGCAATTCTTAGTGTTGGAATCCTCATTCGTAGATGCTAATATTAGTAGTGTTTAAATGATTCAGTTGATGATTTCTTCATTGCATAAGTTATTTCATGCATTTCATTTCGAATAAACTGTTGTTCATTTTTTTTTGCTGTTACTTAGGTCAGAATAGAGTAACGTAATTAGGTCATAGGTTTTATAAGAGTTTGTTGGTTCAGTTTGAAAAGCCACCTGCAGAGTACATGTTACCCCTCCTTACCTGCACATACTCCATCCAACCTACCTATCTCATCCTTCACTTAGAACCCTTACCTTGCATTTTCCTCATTCGCTTACTTGCCACGATTCTCATCTTCTTGTGCAACACCGTTTCATCCTTGAAAAAATCTAACCATCTGCGCCACTCCTCAACTCTGTCCTCCAACTCCCGAACTCCCCTACACCTCTATTTCACCTCCATACTCATTCCTCCACCTTTTTCCCTCCATCCATGCTCCAAAATCCCATTTCTGAACATCCTGTAGAAAATTACAGACATCCTGTAGAAATTCCAGATACCCTGTAGAACCCTTGCAGACTTCCTGTAGAAGCTCACGAAGGCGGTTTCTTGAAGGCAAAACTCTGTGAAACTCTCATGAAGGGTGCTAGGGACCCCTTAGGCCCTCTCTGAACCTTCCCAAACTCTTCCAAGAATTTCCTCTCGCCAATCCACCTCTACACAGTCAAAAACAGTTAAAAATCGCATGCATGATAATTCTGACAACTTATTCAAAAATAGAAAAGATGGTTCTCTCAAATTTTGTTGTAGACATAGCTTAGATATATGCATTTAATCCTCTTAGAAGTCAATGGCATCTCTCCCAGTAGCTTTCATCCTCTTTCTTGCATCAGTAGGGCTAGCTAGTAAGATTAGGGTTCGCTGGGGTTTGCGTTTTATTTCAGCTTTTCAGTTTCCTTCTGTAGATAGATTAGCTTCCTTCGAGCTAGCTTCCATCCATCAGTTAATCAACCTCTTCTTAGAGTTCATAGAAGTTGTTTTGAGCCCTTAGCGAACTTGTGCCAGCTAACCAAGTGACAACTGCGGCAAGAGCTAGTACTTGTGCATACAACACCGTCGCTTCCAAGTTTGTTACGAACTATCGGGTTGACAAAAGTAAAGAAGGGAGTCCTAGGAGTTGCATCATTGTTGCTGCAATACTGGAGCTCACCACTCTTTTTGGCGCCATTTTCGGGGAAGAATCAGAGAATTCATGATTGCTGCTTTTCTTCTACAACCTTCTACCAAGTAGTTTATTTTATTTCCATTCTGCAACTTCATTTCCGCAAAGGTAGACTAGACATTTCCTGCTTTCCTAGACTAGCATTTCATTCCTGCAATTTCAATTCAGCAAAAAAGATTAGTTCTTTCCCGCTTCCATTTCAATTCCGCATTTTCATTTTAGCAAGATAGATTTTAGATAGTTGCAATTCAATATATTTTCAGTTTTGCAGGTACAAGCAGAAAAAAAAAAAGCAGCCAAAAATCTTTCATTTCATGCCTCGTAGCAAGAGATAGAATACCGGAAAATTTTTACCCAACACCCCCACCACATCACAGAGTCACCCTTCTTTCTTCTTTGGTGGCCGTGATCCAGAAGAACCTATAGGTGAACCTCCTGAATATACGAAGATCCTATAATAGAAGAAGAGAAAGGGAACATCCCTCTTGAGACCATGGCTAAACGCAGAAATGGTATGGGAGATAACGAGAGAATAGAAGGTGCTTTTCCCATCCGAGAGACCAATGGGGACATGAAAATGAAAAACATAAGTCCCTCAGCCTTACCTCACTTCCATGGATTGACCACTGAAGACCCTGATACCTTTCTGTTTGAGTTTGTTGTCCTTTGTCAAACTTAGGACTATGCTGAGGACGAGCAAAAGTTGAAACTCTTTCCTTCTACCCTAAAGGATGCAGCACTCCGTTGGTTCATGGGGTTACTTGGAAACAATATCACTACATGGGCTCAGATGCAACAAGCCTTTAACAACAAATACTGGGACTATTGTAGTTCAAAGGAAACAAAGGGAGAAATCTTTCGGATGACCATGGTAAATGATGAGTCTTTAGAAGACTGCGAGGAAAGGTTCCAACTTAGTTATGAACGGGCCAGGTGCACACTTGACCCTGAATCTCTGAAGCTGGTTCTGCTCCGAGGAGTCCCTGAAGACCTGCTAGATACCCTTCACTTGCTAGCTGGAGGAGACATCTACCAACTACCCTATGAGGACATAAAGACTGTGTTTAGAAACCATTCCAGGGCAGCTAGGAAAAGAGGAAGGGGGAATCCACTTTCAGCTGGTACCACCTTCTCTAAGAATGAGTTTTCTAATCAGATAAAAGACCTCAAAAGTGAGATGAGACAGACCATTGCCATGCAACTTGATACCTTCTGAATTCAACAAAAGAAAGAGGAATCTGAGAGGGCTTTGGCCATTTTCTGTCCCAGATGTACGAGGAAGCACCCTAAGAACGAGTGTCCATTGCACTCTGTAGAGGTCTGTTTCGTTTGTGAGGAAGACCACCCCACCAGCCAATGCCCAACCTTGCCCGGATTTAAAGCCATGTACCTGGGGAATGAGGCGACTACTGAACCTCTCTACTTCCTCAACCAAAGGAGGCCACATGGGCCCAGACCTTACTAGTAGGGGACATTCCAAGCTTATTACAACCCCAACCAATCTGCTCATATACCTTCTTGGGGCACCCCTACTCATCCTTCCTGGTCCGCACCTCCTCCGTGGTCTTATCCATCTCAATACCATACTCAACCTACTGCTCATCCATTTGACTCTCATGTCTAGCCACAACCTCAGTGGAATGCACCTCAACCAGGGTGGAGGCCCCAATACAATTCTCCCCCCCCCATTCTACCTCCACCACCGGCTCAACCACAACCATTACCTCCGGCTCCTCCAAGAAAACCCCAGATGCCTGCTCAACCAAACCCAAACCCCAACAACAGACAGGCCCAGTAGGTATATACTAGGGAAACAACACGCCCTACCTATGCTGTGGAGATCCAGGAGATCAACTTGCAAACTAGGAAGGTCCTTCCAGAACGCAAACCTCCTCCCCTTAAGGAGGAGGAAGAGAAACATGGAAGTGAACCCAAAGCCATTCCACCCTTTCCTGAGTGACTAATAGTAACCATGCAACCAAACCCAGAGTTGTGTGCGAAAATACCAATTCTCCAGGCCATAAAAGATGTACCAATATACAAAAAATTGATCAAGGAGAAGTGTTTCAGGCACCCAGGCAGGTGCAAGAGAGATGCCCCCACTATCAATGTCATAAGACAGCTATCCAATCTGATGTTGGGGCAAGTAATCTATCCAAAATATTCAGACCATGGGAGCCCTGTAGTTGATGTCCACATCAATGGCAACATAATCCCCCATACCTTGATTGATCTAGGGGCTGCCATTAATGTGATGGCCACGGACACTATGCTTAAACTCAACCTTTAGAGTTCCCTAAGGAAGATCTCGATAGTACTGCAGTTAGCAGACCGCTCGACTGTGACTCCCGAAGGGATTGTGGAAGATGTCCTGGTCTCTGTTGACTCTTAGGAGTACCCTGTTGACTTCTTAGTCTTTCAGCCAAAGACTAAACTTACTGGATATCCCCTCATCTTGGGAAGGCCTTGGTTAGCTACTGCGGATGCTTACATCAGTTGTCGAGTTGGGAGCATGACCATCAAGAATGGGCCTATGTCTAAGCAGCCAGTCCTTTATCCTCCTGCCCAACCACTACTAGAACATGACTTACCACTCTGTTTGGAAGAGGGAGATGAGGATGAGGTCTAATCTACACCTTTGTGCACCATAGAATCCACTAGGGGAGGCCCTGAGACCAAGGATGACTTGATTGAGAGTTTGATTCAAAATCTGCCTCCTAGTGCATTGTCATCAGAAGAGTTGGTGGAAGATACCCAAGCCAGTGCTCTAGTGGACCTCTGTGAGACTGATTCGACCTCTCCGAGAGTTAAGAGTGTGGAATTTGGCCCTAAAGGAACATTAAAGATCAGCTCCTCCTTATCTCCCTCCCAGGAGAAGGAGCTGTGTAGTTTGTTGAATGGCCATTTGGAGGCTTTTGCCTGGAGTTATAAGGAAATGAAAGGAGTCCATCCTTTAGTCTATACCCATCATATTTACATTAAAGAGGATTGTAAACTAGTTAGGCAGCCTCAGAGGAGAATGAATCCAACCCTTAAAGACATTGTCAAAGAGGAATTGCAAAAATTATTGGATGTAGGGTTCATCTACCCCACCTCCGATAGTGAGTGGGTTTCACCTCTAGTGCTTGTGCCCAAGAAGAACGGGAAGTGGAGAATCTATGTAGATTACCAGGAACTTAACAAGGCCACCAAGAAAGACCATTTCCCTTTGCCTTTCATAGATCAAGTGTTGGATGGACTAGCAGGGAAGAAGTTCTTTTCTTTCCTAGATGGGTTTAGCGGGTATAATCAGATCCAAATCAGCCCAAAAGACCAAGATAAGACCACCTTCACTTGTCCATGGGGTACCTTTGCCTACCGAGTCCTTCCCTTTGGGCTATGGAATGCTCCTGCCACTTTCCAGAGAGCAGTATTGAGCATATTTGCTGAGCTGGTTCATGATTCGGTGGAAATCTACATGGATGACTTTACTTCTTATGGGTCTAACTTCCCAGAAGCCTTTTCCAACCTGGGAAAAGTTTTAAGCAAGTGCATTGAGATGAACCTATCCCTCAGTCCTGAAAAATGTGAATTCTTGATGACTGAAGGGGTCGTGCTAGGTCATACCATTTCTCAGCAAGGATTGCAGGTGGATCCTAACAAAACTTCTATCATTCAGAAGGTTCCACCTCCTCAGAAGGTGAGAGATGTTTGGAGTTTTCTAGGCTTGGCAGGATATTATAGAAGATTCATCAAAGATTTTAGTAAGCTAGCCTCACCATTGTTTAGCCTCTTAGGAAAAGATGTCGCATTTAAATGGACTAATGGCTGCCAGGAGGCTCTGGATGAGTTGAAAGGTAAGCTAGTATCCACCTCGATCTTGAGAGGTCCAAACTGGGCCCTACCTTTCCACATCCACACTGATGCCTCGAACAAAGCCATATGAGCAGGCTTAGGACAAGTTGAGGAGAAATTTCCATATGCCATATACTTTGTTAGCAAAAACCTGTCCAAGGCAGAGATGAACTATACGGTAACCAAGAAAGAGTTCCTGGCTGTAGTCCATTCCTTAAACAAGTTCAGACACTACATCATTGGTTATCAAACATTTGTACACACTGATCATGCTGCGATTAGATATTTAATGAATAAACTTGATGTGAATGCTCGTGCCATTAGATGGTTACTTTTGTTGCAGCAATTTGATTTGACTATTGTTGACAAGCCAGGTAAGGAAAATGTTGTTGCTGACTTCCTATCTAGATTGGATTTGCCTGCATGTGAGGAAGGGACAGTGGATGACCAGATGCCAGATGAACACTTGTTTGCTATCTCAATACTCTCTCCGTGGTTTGCTGATATAGCAAACTACTTGGTCTCAGCACAGTTCCCTCCGCATTTTTCCTCGAAGGAGAAGAGCATAATTGTGAGGAAGAGTGCCCCATTCACTTGGATTGGGGGCAAACTGTTTAAACTTGGCCCAGATCAGATATTGAGGGGTTGTGTTAGGGAGGAGGAAGTCTTTGACATCCTCCTAACCTGTCATGATGGACCATGTGGAGGCCACTTTGCAGGAAAAAGGATTGCCTTCAAAATTCTACAGGCTGGCTACTATTGGCCTACTCTTCATCAAGATGTCAGAAGATACATCACCGAGTGTGACCGATGTCAGAGGATGGGGAAACCTACTCCAAGGGATGAAATGACCCTCCAAACTCAAGTGACTTTCGAGCCATTTGAGAAGTGGGGCATGGATTTCGTGGGACCTATCAACCCTCTTTCAAAGCAAAGGTCTTACATCATTGTGTGCACTGACTACCTGACAAAGTGGCAAAAACAAAGGCAATCAAGGCAACGACAGAAGAGAAAGTGGCTGAGTTCTTAACGGAAAACATCTTCTACAAGTTTGGCTACCCAAGAGAGTTATTCACCGATCAAGGAAGCCAGTTCACCTCCAACCTGATTGAAGATTTTCTCACGCATCACAAGATCAAGCACAAGACTTCCACCCCATATCATCCCCAAGCAAATGGACAGGTGGAAGTCACTAATAGAGCATTGGAAGGGATTTTGACTAAGGTTGTGAGCAGCAGCAGAAAGGATTGGGCAGATCACCTGGTTGAGGCCACTTGGGCCTACAACACCACTTGGAAAACTACAACCGGTTTCAGACCTTATGAGCTGGTCTACGGGAAGAAAGCTCTGAATCCATAGAGTTCGAGTATAACACATTGAGGGTGGCAGCTCAGCTGGACCTAGATCTTAGCCATGCTCAACGTGAAATATTACTGCAGCTGAATGGATTAGATAAACAAAGAATGCAGGTCCTCCTCCACTCAGAAGTAGTCCAACTTCAGAGGAAGATATGGCACGACCGACACCTTAATGAAAAGAAATTCTAGCCGGGAGATTGGGCACTGTTGTATGACTCAAGATATAAGGATTTCAAAGGAAAGCTGAGGACAAGATGGTTAGGACCATACGTAGTGGAGAAGTGTAATGACAATGGCTCAGTCCCTATTCGGACCATTGCTGAAGAAGCCATTCCCATGCTCGTCAATGGGCATTGGTTGAAGATCTACAAGAAATCTCTTTCGAGGCAGGAGTTCATTGAAACTTTGGAAAAATCAGTGGTGGTAGTGGAGCAGGGCTCTGCCCCTATTCCACCCACACTTTGATCATTAAAAAAAAAAGACCCTTGGGTGAAAACCTTTCTGAGGCACCTAGGGCAGACAGTGAGGGTGAAAACCTCATGGAGGCATTCTAGCTGTCCCTAGAAAATAAATAAATAAATAAATAAATAAAATGTGGAATAAAAAGATCCTTGGGTGAAAACCTCTTTGAGGCGCCCTCGTTGTCTCAAAAAAAAAGAAAAAAGAGGAAAAGGACAAGAAAAAAAGAAAGAAGAAAAAAAACAAAAGAAAACAGAACTATTCTCTATGAATTAATTGCAGATTGTAGGACATCCTACATTGCAAGAAAGGAGGGCGCACAAAACGAGGATAGGGGTCCATACTAGGCTCATGGACACCCCTTTAAACACCCCCTCCATGGCCACTAACCTCCTCTGGGATGTGTTCACATTCGGGTTGAGATTGGGCCTTCTATAGGAAGTTCTGAGCTTTCTACAAGAAGTTACAGGCTTTTCTACAGGAAGCTACAAGCTTTTCTACAGGAAGTCCTGAATTTCTACAGGAAGCATCCTATAGAACTTTCGACAGGCCAGATTCAAGTTTGAAGAGGGAATCTAATGGTTGGGAGCAGTTTGTTGGACCCAAGGCCACACCTCTATCCAATCCAACACCATGTGGCACCTTGTTCCATCTCTTGACACCTCTGTCACCCTCCTAGTCATGTGTTCTTGCACAGTCATTTCAGAAACCCTGTTTCCCTTAGGTTGACAACAAAGAAAAAGAGGAAAATTTCAATTAAAAAAATCAAGCAACAAAGGTTCACACACACTACCCGTTCAAGCTCCACCTAGACTCTTCATCAGTGAACGTGCCCTACTTGTTTAGCCTACATCCTAGGAGGCGAAGCAGCTACAAGATATCCTACAGGAATCCTGTAACAGCTGATCCATCTAGAGTACATACTATGGAGCCAATAGCAGCTGATACCGACACAAGGAACATGCAACAAGCTTGTCGGACGTGAACACCTCCTCAACAGCTAAAATTAGACGGAGCCTGTGCATGCAGCGTTTACGACCAGAGGATCGGGTCCCGAAGCCATGCATACAGCATCAACCAATGAAAATAGGAGTTCCAACGCCTATGCACAAAGCAGCAGTGGGAAAACCCATCATTCCACGTCCCGAACCCTGCAAAACATGTCCACGGCCACACAGGTAAGTGTCTAACCTTATTCGTCAAATTGCATAGACTATACTCTGAAAATTGCATGTCTGTGAAATGGTGCGGACTGAACGAATCCGGTGGCCAGTTAACTGGCCACCCATAGTTAGTCGAATGGCCTCATGGGATTCGAACGATCTTGGTTACGCCAAAGAGATGGGCAGCCGACACGTGGGAAGTGTCCATTCGGGAAATCAGTGGACTAACAATGGTGGCGGCGGTTAATGACACAGGGGAAGTAATGGCGGCCAGAGACACGCAGGAGAATAATGATCGTGACGTTGGCTAACGGATCGACTAGGACACGTCACCCCCTCGCCAGGAATTGTGCTGTAATTCAAAATTGCCCGGCCGAGAACTCACGATGAACCGCTGTCATTTACACTTGCAATTGTTTTCAGCAAAGTACGCGTCCTCCGCCTCTGCAGTTTGTTAACCCGAGCTCCTCAGGCTTGTTCAGAAGCGCCGTGACATCCTCCAGTGCCCGGTAAAGCTCTCTACAGGAATGAGATCTATAGGAAACACGACATAGCCTCCCAGAGCAGAGAAACCTCGACTGCCTGCATCGAAATTGGAGTTTCGAAGAGAGGTAGGCTCGAAAACACCATTCTGATGCATGATATTTTGAAAGGTGGTAAAGTAAACTATTTGGAGTAGGAGAAGTAGAAGAAATTCTACCTGTGGGTCAAGAACAATAGTTTTCCTGTATGATACACAAAATTCTTCAGTTGGTTCTGCATCGAGTTCTCCTCCATGATTCCTGTTAAGAAACTCCTCCTATAAAAACGATAAACCGCTGTGAGGGCTAACCTGCGCATGAAGAATGTGACTTTTATGTGGATTGAATGCATTATGGGGATGAAAATTAAGCTTTGCACTCTGTCTGTGGGAGTCTAATTCCCTGTTGACAGTCGAGTTTTGGGCCAACAACAATATAAGCAGGGAATTGGTGCAAAGTGAAATATAAACACCTGAGGTAAACTGTGTTCAAAGTTCAGGGGAAGAAACCATAAACAAAATACCCTTTCTGATCAGAGCACAAGCCAAAATAGAGTACTCTCACCATGCTAGGAGGGTTTCTCAGGAAGGAACCCTCAGATTCCAGAAAGTTGCGTGAACACCCCGCAGTAGTGGACCTCTTCACCCGTGCCAACTGGATGGCATTTTGTGACAAAATTCAGGGACACAATGATGCAATCACGGAAGAATTCTTGCTATCTTTGCAACCTAAATCAAAGACAATGGTCACTATGAATTTAAGAGGGCTGACCTTAAAGCTAACCCCTGAATTCATTAGATGAGTCATTGACTTGCCATTGGGGATGCCCTGGAGCAAAGAGGAAAGAGGACTAGGCCAAAAAGCCAAGAAAGAATTCTTCCTACCAGAGGAATAGTTTGTAGAAGATAAGAATGGGGTAAGGAGGGCTAGTTTACATCCTCTGTGGAGTGAAGCCAGTCTCCAAATTATGAAATACATTACCTGTGAGGGGCGGTTTAGTATTGTTTATGGCTATCATTTTCGGCTGCTAAAAGAACTAAGACATGGGTTGGCTCTATCCCAAGAGCAGAAGTTAAGCATCCCCTATTTTCTCTTGCAATAATTGATTGAATGTGGCATAAAGCAGAAGGAAGGGACACCAGATCAACTAGCCCATCATGGGCTCATCAAGCTTCTGGTAGAGGATGGCCTCCATACCTACACTGTCCCCCTCTCCTGGGAATTTTCTGCAATATGTCAAAAGATGATGCTATAGGAATTCTGGCCGAGGAACTCACCTCATCTAGCAATGAAGAAGGGAGACACCTTGAAGCCAAAAAGAAAGCAAAGGGTAAGGGAACCCAGGACAGACCACCATAGAAAGAACAAGAAGAGACACAAGAGAAAGGCCAAGCTGCCGAGCCCAAAGCTGTGGGTGGAGTAAAGGCACAAACACCAAGGGAGAAACGATTGCAAATCAGGGTAGAGAGGACTGAAAAAAGTCCAATAAAGTAAGGGCACACCCAAGGCAACCACAACAAAATTGAAAGAGAAGACACCCCCAGCCAAGCAGGCCAAAACACAGAAACCTGTTTCTACAAGAAGCCAGAAAACCGTTTCTACAGGAAGCCAGAAAAAAGTCAACACAAGACTTTCTACAAGAAGTATGAAGGCAGAAAAGAAAAAGGAGAAATTGCCCAGAATCTTGGCCAGGGAGGCAGCAGCAATGCTGGATGCCTTAAGCACAGCCCCGAGCAAAAATGGAAGAGAAAAAGGGAGCCTTCTATGTATTTTAAGGCAAGAAGGATCACGAGGATAAATACTGGCAGACCCCAGCCACTGTCAAAAGAACCAATCACAATTGTAGACACCCCAGCTACACAAAAGGAGAGGTCTCCCTCCAAGGCATCCATCACTTATGAACGGGGAAGCCCGAAGACATCCACTTAGAGAGAAAGAATGAAGATGTTAGACACAAAGGCCTCTCTACAGGATGCTGAGACAATTCTACAGGATACTTTGGCTAGGCTAAAGAAGACCGAAGAGTTGGAAGAGAAGGAAACTACATCATCCTAGGAGGAGGAAAAGACTGAGAAAATTGAGGAACCGAGTCCCCAGCCCAACCTGGGCTCTTACTACAACTTGCTAGAGGCGGGAAGGATAATTCCCCAAAAATTTGCAGTGTCGCTCTTCTTTTCACTAGACGAAGAGAGAGTGAGGACACACACTTGGATGAAAATCACCAAGTCCAAGGGTGTGGCAGATATAGGTCCTTTGCAGGAACAACTCAAAGAGGCAAGGAAATAATTGGCATGGGTATGACATATAGAAAGCAGCCAGCGAGCCAAGCTCCAGGAAGAAAATGAACTGCTCAAACAACAGCTACGGTCACAGGGACACCTTATGGAGGATAGGCCCCACACCTTGGGCGGACAACAGCAACAGGAGGAGCCCACAACAGCCAATAAAACACCTGATGAACAACAGAGAAGGGAAGGAATGCAGGCTGAAATTGAGACACTGAATCGACAGCTACAGTAAAGAGAATTGCAAGCAAGCCTGAGATACAGTCTTTGAAACAACAGGTATAAGAAAAGGAGGCCCAATTGGCCTGCGTGGGCAGTTGGGCGATGGAAGCTCTGTAGTGTAGGCAGCTGGCCAAATCCTACGCTCTATACCTCAAGGATCAGTGGTTGCAGTTTCAAATCAAGACTTGGCACATAGAGGTATCACTCCATTTCAGAACTACTCTCAATTCATGGCTCTATGTGACAGCAGCTCATCTGAAGACAAGGCCAAGCTATCAGAGTTTTACCTACACAACTTGACCCTTCCCAACATGAACTCATGGGACCCTAACGCTGCAGTAGGGGATGTACAACTTATGGCCATGGCCTCTTGGCTAAATCATGAAGAAAAGAGAGCAGCAGATGTCTAAAACATTATGAACCGAGAGCTACATGAGCCACTATTGATTAGAGTAGAACCGAAGGATCCTTTAGCATTGATATCCGCCCACTAGCACTTGGCCAATGACCCTTAGTCCCTACCAGATTACATGGGAAGACAAGCCCAAGACATAGCCCATTTTGAGGACATGGAGAGACTGCTGGGGGATAACTATGTTCATGCTTGCTCCCGAAGGTGGAATTCACTATCCCACAACCTAAAGATTAGAGAATACCAGACCCCCACAAGGATGAGGGAGGCCTTGGCAAGAGTGCCTCTCTACAAACAGTCCCTGCAGAATCTTCAGGCCAGTTGGATCGGCCTTAAATTCAGTCCTCCCTTGCTTTTGCGGTTGTTACAGGGAATTAGAGAAGAGGAGTAGCACAAGCAGTGGGAAGAAGTGGAAAGCAAAGAAGGATTTCATGACCGTGCAGAAGATATCACTTCAGAGGCCTGGGATGTGAGGGAGGTGGTCAAGGCTATCCAGGACAATGAGTTGGACTAGTTGCTCAAAGGATGAGCAACCCATTTAGCAGCGGGGTGATGATGAGCCCCGAATTGGGTAACTTATTGGGCTCATTTTGCCTAATTTTCCTTGTTCAATCCTCCATTTTTCATATATTATGCATGTTTTTTTAGTATGTTTATGTTGTTTGAATGAATAAGGGTGGTCACTCTACTAGGGAGGCTAATACATGGTTATTTCAGGTTTTTTGGACAATTTTTGGAGCAAAACCAAGCAATCATGGGACAAGTGACATCCAAGCTTGAGGTGAGGATTCATAGGGGGGTTGTCTCTGGAATTAAATGACCCTTCGTCGAAATCTCCACCCTCAAACTCCGAGCTCAACAGGCCACCAAAACGAATCTTAAAGGCAGCCAAGCAGCTTTGGAATGAGTGACTGTTTATTACAGTTGGAACAGCCGATTCCCTTGAATTTAGGAGGGCTGCTAGGCCCCTCGTAGTGTATAAATAATAAGGCCTCAGCCTTCGTAGTTTACTTTTGGGAACTATTGTAATTTTTCACTAGAGTGCTGTCATTTTTCCAGCTCGTTTTCTTGTAGCTACTGCTATATAACTTTCCTGTGATGATTATTTTTGGATAATGAGAAGCAGATCTATTTGGCATCAGCTCTGAGTTTTTTATAGGAGCCTGTAGCTCTTGGGGTTGGGCCCAACCTAAGAGCCAAGGCATCCTTCATGTATTGTTATCTGTTTTCTTTGTGTCTTTGCAAAATAATTTCTGTTTAATAGATTAACAACTTGCTGATTACAGAGGTCATGGTTAATCATCAGATATGCTTTTGCATGCTCGGATTTAATTGATAGATTAGTAACAGAGAAAATCTCCAAAAAAAGGCCATCAAGCACCTTTTATCTCACCTCTCCCTTAGTGGGATCATGAGTTGGGACAAAGGTGACATTGCTGCCAACAAAAATGTTGTTTTGCTTTGTCATGCAATTCTTAGTGTTGGAATCCTGATTCGCAGATGCTGATATTAGTAGTGTTTAAATGCTTTAGTTGATGATTGCTTCATTGCATAAGTTATTTCATGCATTTCATTTCGAATAAACTGCTATTCATTTCTTTTTGCTATTACTTAGGTCAGAATAGAGTAACGTAATTAGATCATAGGTTTTATAAGAGTTTGTTGGTTTAGTTTGAAAAGCCACTTGCAGAGTACCTGTTACCCCTCCTTACGTGTGCATACTCCATCCAACCTACCTGTCTCATCCTTCACTTAGAACCCTTACCTTGCATTTTCCTCATTTGCTTACTTGCCACGATTCTCATGTTCTTGTGCAACATTGTTTCATCCTTCCTTGAACAAATCTAACCATCTGTGCCACTCCTCAACTCTGTCCTCCAAGTCCTGAACTCCCCTACACCTCTATTTCACCTCCATACTCATTCCTCCACCTTTTTCTCTCCATCCATGCTCCAAAATCCCATTTCTGAACATCCTGTATAAAATTACAGACATCTTGTAGAAATTCTAGACATCCTGTAGAACACCTGCAGACTTCCTGTAGAAGCTCACGAAGGCGGTTTCTTGAAGGCCAAACTCCATGAAACACTTAGGAAGGGTGCTAGGGACCTCTTACGCCCTCTCTGAACCTTCCCAGCCTCTTCCAAGCATTTCCTCTTGCCAATCCACCTCTGCACAGTAAAAAACAGTTAAAAATCGCATGCATAATAATTTTGACAACTTATTCAAAAATACCAAAAGATGGTTCTCTCAGATTTTGATGTAGACATAGCTTAGATATATGCATTTAATCCTCTTAGAAGTCAATGGCATCTCTCCCAGTAGCTTGCATCCTCTTTCTTGCATCAGTAGGGCTAGATGGTAAGATTAGGGTTTGCTAGGGTTTGCATTTGCTTTTAGCTTTTCAGTTTCCTTCTGCAGATAGATTAGCTTCCTTCGAGCTAGCTTCCATCCATGAGTTAATCAACCTCTTCTCAGAGTTCATAGAGGTTGGTTTGAGCCCCTAGCAGACTTGTGCCAGTTGACCAAGTGACAGCTATGGCAAGAGCTAGTATTTGTGCATACATCATCATCGCTTCCAAGTTTGTTACGAACTACCGGGTTGATAAAAGTAAAGAAGGGAGTCCCAGGAGTTGCAGCATTGTTGCTACAATACTGGAGCTCACCAGTCATTATGATGCTATAATTTTTATGTTGTCATGTTGGTTTGCTTCTCAGCAGGATGATCCTTGAATATACTGCAAAGAGGTAAGTTATAAAGATCCAATGGTAGTATGTTTCTCTTATAGTAGCCTTGTTGGTTGTAGGTGTTTTTGAGCACTGTGGACGGTGCTCCCCTAGGGGGGGGGGGGTTCTGTAACAACCATGGTGAAAATTCCATGTAATAAAAGTTAATAAATGGAAAATAATAACCATGTTTGATGGAAAACTTATTCCAAGTTTAATGTTGGGAAAAATCATAGCGATGGGGATCACTGGTGGTTGATTAATGGCTAAGGAAATTGGAAAATGCAATGAAAAAGGATTTGGAAAGGAAAAATGGAATTTCGACACATTTTATTTATGAAAATAATGGAAATTAGGAGAAAAGGGAGGTGAAAGGTCACAAGTTGCATGTGAGGAGGAAAATGAAGGAAATAATGGAAAATGAATAGAATAGAGGTCTGATTAATAAAAATGCTTCCGAGGAGTAATTAACATAATTTTGTTAGTTCAGTTTTGGAGCTTTCTCTATTCTCTCTCTCTCTCTCATACTCTTGGACACTTAGAGTTTTCTTGGAGCACTCTTGGAGGAGTGTGGCATACTTGGAGTTTTGGAGCAAGAGGGAAAAGGAAGAGAAGGAAAGAGCAAGAGGACATCTGGATCAACATCTACAGAGAGGTTTTCTTATAGGTACCAAGTTTGATGTATGTTTTCCTCACTAGTTTTGGCATGCATGGCATATGAATGTGGTTTATTGGTCATGTTCTATCATTGGCATGTAGTTTTGCATGTATTCATAGTGGATTTGCCTAGCCTTTCCATTTCCTAGATAACCATGGTGTTGTGGGTTCATTTCTTTGTTTTTTCTGGTTGGTTCTCATGTTTCCTTTAGCTTGGGTTGAGTTACTAGTTCATGGAGCCTTGGTTGGACAAACGCTCTGGTGCCCTGTAATAGATTTGGTTGAGTTACTAGTCCTCGAGCCTTGGTTTGACAAATGATATGGAGCCCTTGGTGGGTTGAGTTACTAGTACCGGAGCCTTGGTTGGACAAATTATTTGGAGCCTGGAGGCAACTGTGGGTTGAGTTACTAGTCCTAGAGCCTTGTTTGGAACAAATGCTTTGGAGCCCTGGAAGGCTTGGGTAGAGACCAATCTGGTGATGGTTTGCGATGTCCGATCGTGAGGTGGAATCATTGTTTGATGAGTTGAGGTGGTTTGGCCTCTGGAAGCCCTGGATGGTTTTGATTGATGTGTTTTATGAGATCCAACATTCATGCTTGGAATATTGAACGAGGGCGACTGGCTGAAGAGAGATTTGGCTCAACCATATCTTTGGTCAGATGGTTCATGGAAGTCCTGAACCTGGTTGGCCTTTGCATAACTAATATGAGGTTATTTATCCTTGTTAATTCATGAGTATTATACTTGTTTATATGTGGATTAAATGGATGTTGTTTCCTTGGTATTTTTGTTGTTATTATGTTGGTTATGAACATGTATTGTGATAGTGGCTATTTATGGATCTCATCATGTTTTTACTTGTGCATGATTGAACAGTGTATGTATGGCCTAATAGATGAAATTGCAGTTAATGTGTTGAGGCATCAATTCTTCTTAGTGATTCTCAAATAAGTATGAGACCCAAATGCTTAGTTATGTTGTTAAGATCTGTAGCTTTCATGTTTGTGACATGTTTGACGAAATGTCTGTAATGGCTAATAAGGGTCTAGTCTAGTCCTTGTTAATGTTTTTGTAGATGTATCATTATTCTGTTATGAAATTTCATTTCTAAAGGTGTAATTGAGTTATGGGTAGTGACCCAGGATTTCGGCTTGAAAAAGTGGCACAAATCCTGGAGTCACAAACACAAAACAGGGGGGAAAAGTCCCCAAACGCTCAATTTCCCTTGTTGTGGGAGTGTCTGGAGCCTCCTGGATGCATGTTGGTCCATATCAAGGGAGCATATAGGGGTTTGATGCATTAAAAATTAATTTGGTCTCAGGGGCTGGTTACATGAGTGGTTGGGATGGCTCCTGGGAGTTCTATTTCTAATATGGAAGGTATATGTGATGTGTTCATCTAGTTACACTTCCTTAACTAGCACACAGGGAGTCAAATCATATCATAGTAACTTCTCGTCACATGTTTACCCTGGTTGGTCAGTTACTTTGGTAGATGTGTTAGGAGGATGTTACTATCTTGAATGGTCATGTCTTCAATATTGATGCATTTTATGATCCACTCGATAGCCTATGCACAAGGGAAGATAACAGGAGTTGATGTGACTTTATGGAACTAATATATTTTGATTTTCTCATATGCTTCACCATCTTCCTCATCCTCAAGAATCTCTTTTGTGGGAAAATAACCGATATATCTGAGACCAAATTATTGACATGGATTTATCAATGAAGCATGTTGTATCTATCTATGTTGGGGCTAAGGCTATGAAGCTTTCATCCATCTCTTCTTCAACATCTTCAACAATTTCCTTGCCTGGTTTCCTCTTAGGTGGGGCCATCTCTTTTGTTGACGATGGAATGTTGAGATATTTCAAATCCATTGTACTTAACATTTCAAAGATGTTCATCATAATAAACAATGTTAGAAAATCAAATAAAACTCAATGCGTAGCATAAGGGAGTAACTTTGTAAGTTACAATGCTATGCACTACAACGCAAAGGAGGGATTGTGACTAGAGAGTAGTGATGCATAAATTTTCAACACATCCATTTGGATTTGGCAAACTACAAGAAAGGGGCATGCCATGAGGCAATATGCACTATTATAAAAGTTTGTAGCAGTGAAATTGATGAGAGTAGCACTAAGTGAATGGGCTACACCATTGCACTGTGATGGAAAATAGATTGGACATGAATCTGGCATCACTGTATAGAAGGGAATGGGTGTGCTATGGTAAATATTTTGGCAGTGTGATTGATTATATTGATCACATTATAATACTTGCGTCATTGCATGAGAGAGACTTGTATGTTGTAGGTGAAGCTTGTGCCACTATGCAATAAGTATATGAAGGATTTAAAGTATGGATTGTGTCATAGTTTAGGTTTGAGTTGAAGGAAAGTGTTGCACCACAGGGAGATGTAAGAGCTTGTGTCCTTGCACGACTGGGAAGATCAGGGAAGGTAAAATAGGCTAAGAGTAAAGAGAAATGAGGGTTTTGGAAGGTGTGAGAAAGAATGGCGAGGATTACATAATGAGTAAGAAGACAAAAATGGTTTAAATGTGTCTGAATAGGAATATATAAGTGTAGGGGATAACAGAATGTTGAGATATGAAAGGTTATATATATGAAAGGTCATACAAAAGGAAACATAAATAAGGAAATAATCATGAAGGTGGGGCACAAAGGCCTACCTGACATGTAGTGTGACCGTTACATCCTTGGTGGTGGTGCATAACTCAGTAGGAGAGGAACAACAATGATATGGTGCAATGTGTCGATGTACAATGGGATTTTGTGACAAACATGAACTGTTAAAATGAATTGGAATCAAGCACATATATATTTTTTCGCAATTGTGTGAAGGCGTTAACATCACATTAAATTCCCTTTCCCAAGAAAAATTGTGTTCTAGCTTAAGGCGATGCGATATTTTGAGAAGATGCATTTCTTTGTACTAAGGAATTGCATTTTGATATGCTAAGGGATTGTGATGCGTTGTGCTGAGGATTTGCAATGCGCTGAGACGAGTGATTGCGTTGTGCTGAGATGAGTGATTTTACTATGTTAAGATGAGGGATTATGCTATGTTATTCAGCGTGGATGTGATGCACTAAGCATATTTAAAAAGGTTCACAAATGAAGTTACCCTAGCTTTGTTGACTTCAAATATGATGAGGATTTCAATAATCCAAAACATGGAGATGTTTATCACTTGAAAACAAAAAAGAGGGTACTCCAAATTTTGGCTTATGTTAAACAATTTGGGGCTATTGCAGTTGCTACAACAATTGGAAATTCAGTAGTGGAACCTCAACATATTTGGTTTAGCCCTTATCTATGGCAGTGCCCTATCATTAGCGAAGTATTGATTTGAATCCATGGGTACCACTAGTTTAGTTGTTTAGCCTCAATTAGAAGTTTATTTTGTCTATTAACTCTTCTCATTCTCAGTTCATAATACATCAATTGAGATATCAGTCAAACACCAAAAGCTTTGAAAAGATATGGAGATATTTTTCGTGCAAGTTTAAAATGTTCATAATTAGATACAAGTATCTAGTTTGCTTCATTTCCAGCAAGTGTCTATAGCCCCGAAAAAGTCACTCAAGACATCAAAAGCATTTTTTTGCTTCCAGTGAGTGTCCATATTCCTAATGAAGTTACTTGTAACACCACTCTACAACGAAAGGCTTTCTCATGTCTTTACCCTTTTATTTGTTTTCTTTTGTATGCAACTTTGCATTATTTTGGGAATTTTGTGCCAGGGTGGATGAGGGATCTCAACTTATTTTATAGCCAGAGAGGTTATTCCTTTTGTTTTATAGACTTTAAAGGTTTTGAGAAATGGGTTTTTCTCGCAATTACAATTTTCTCCCCATCCCTTCTCTAAAAAATGGGTCAACACGTTTACACACATAATTCATTGATTTGAAACCAATAAAGTCACCAAGATTCTGTTAAGGATTTTGATTTGACCATCTTAGTAGAGTTCCCCACAAGATTCAATTATTATTTTCCATTTGGATCATACATACTCATAAGATGTTTAGTACTGAACCAATTGATGGAGATATAATGTTAGCCAATTGGTGAACAATTATCACAGTCTTATGCATGACATTTGATGGAGCATCATTTATTCATGGGATGGACAAGTTATTTATGTATAAAGGGTCTGAAAATAAAAAGTGAAAGGAAAAGAAAATTTGGAAAAATAACAAGGAGAACAAGGAGTACAAGGAGAACAACTCGAAGAGTTGTTATTTGAAATAAAGTATGAGGCCTTGGCCATTAACAGTGATTGAAAATCTCCCCATGTAGTGTTTGTAGTCTATAAATATTTAGGCCAAGCTTTTCATGAATGAGGAATGGACCAATCCATAAGGATTGAAACTTGGTGTGTTTTCCCTTGTCTTCATGGGGTTTGTCCCATTTCAATACAAGGTTTTCCACACAAAACTCTTTATCTTCTGCGATTTTTAATCAAACTATCTTTTGATCCATTGTTGATGGGCTAAAAATTTAGAACAAGATTGTTCCCTTTCTTCCTCGAGTTTTAGAAGAGTATCAATTCAATTCTGGATGGTAGGGTAATAATTATCATGGGAATATTAATAAATTTGCAGAGTGGGAAGATAAATATTGGGTGGGAGAATGACTTCCTTCCCTTACACTAGGAAGTATGGTGAGGTTCCAAGGAAGGCGTTCACTGTCACTGAAGCATCCTACAGAGCACTAGATAAAGCATTGTGCCAATTACGTTGTTGGGCGACCACAATTTTCTTGATGATACGAATTAGATTCTTCTTATTTTAATTTGTCAGACCATTGCCTTTGGGATAATAATTTGAAGAATGTTTCAAAACAATACCTTTGTCGAAAGAAAATTCATATAATTTTAATGATGAAGAATTAGCATTGTAAAAAATAAGGGAACTTGGAATGGCAAACTTGGTAATGATGTCCTGCTAGATGAAATGCATTACCATCTGATCGTTGACTTGTTTAAGAAGAATGGATTCAATCCAAAATGTAAAATAATTTGTAGCTATAAGAATCTACCTATGTTATTTATATGAATGCAGAAAAATTGCACTGATAATATCAAGTCCCCATTGCTAAAAAGGTTCTTCAACTTTGACTGATTGCAATGGGACAACCACTATTTTTTCTCTTCCAGAACACTTTTGGCATATAGGACATTTCCTGGCATATGCATGTGTGTTATTGGCATTATGACTAATGTGTTGTCCTTGATGAAAACGTACTTAAGAAACATGTCAACATGATGGTAACAAGATGAGTATTTAGGCTAGTACATATGTGACAGAAATATTCGACAAAGGAATATTAGTCAGAGACAGAGGAATGATAAAGATGAAGTTTGAAGAAGTATAGGCAAGTTATATGAAGAAAATTTGCATACATATGTAGTTTTGGTGAAGCAAAGTCGTGTATACACATGTTCTATGAATAAAATTTACATACACATGTAGGTATGAAGAAGAAAAGGTGGTTACTATTTCTGAATGATGGTATTCTAAATACCAAGGGTGTTTACCATGGTATTGACCCATAGTATTGATCCCAACAATGGATATTTGATACCATCAAAATTAGTGTGGTTTTGATCTGTGGTATTGGATAAGCGCTAAGCTATGTAAGGACATGAATATCAAACTACTTGGGGTGTGCAAGAGATGAATATTTCATGAATAGTTAGATTTGAAGCAAGTGTGCATGTAATGGGCTAGTAATGAATTGTTTGATCTGAAACAAAGTATGCACCTGAGAATTTGATGATGGAATAGATCCAATATATCTAAAATGAATACATTGATAATGGATTTATTTGATGTGTAATATTTATGTTTGATGCATGTTTGTATGCCAAGATATGGGTTTGTTCTGAAGGTTTGATATGCAACGTAGCTATAAGTCAATAGTTTCATATCTGTATGTGGGTTTGATAACCTAAAAGGCACGTACATACGCGAGTTTAATGCTGGTTGATGAGCCCCATAAATGGGTAATTATATGGGCTCATTTTGCCTCCTAACATAGTTTAATCAACTATTCTCTTATCTTGTTGCATGTTTTTTTATTATATTTATGCTTATGGAGTGAATTGGGTTGGTTATGTTGCCATGGAGTGTAATATGTGTTTAATGCAGATTTTTGTTGAATTTTGAAGACAAAGTCAAAGATTTAATGGACAATTGGCAGCAATAATTCGAAGTGGAAAAAGGAGAGGATTTATAGGAGGGTATCCCCCTCATTTATGACTCCCCACTTCAAATTCTCCTTCATGCAGCTCGAAGCACAAATAGCCAAATCAATGCACTAGGAGGCAGTCGAGCAAGTGGAGGATAACTTATGTTTATCTCGAGTTTTGGGAGGCAAGCCTCCCTGATTTTAAGGAAGTTGTTGGGAGCTTCAGTTGTATAAGTAGAAAGGCCTAGGGCCTCATTAGGAAGTTAGTCCAATTTTTGAATTTTTGTTGCATCTTTGCTCTGCTTAACTTTGAGCTTACTTTTGTTGACATTGTCATGTAATTCTATTATTATTTTGATAATAAAGATGAGATCCTTTTTGAGCTAGCACTGAGTTACCTCAGAGGGTTGAAGCTCTTGGGTTAGGGCATAATCCAAGAAGCCAAGCTCCTATTGTTTGTATTTCTATGCTCTGTTTCAGTTTATGAATTAGTTGTTGTTAGATGAATTCCTTTCTTGGTTAAGAATAGGTTGCTTTTGGTGATTTAGAAGTCTGTTTCCATTGAAATTTTCTATAGCAGGTTGAACAGTGATAGAAAGAAGATACAAAAAGGCCATTAATAGAGCCTTGGCCTCCTTTCTTTCCTTTGCGACCATGAACTGAGGCCAAGACCCTCTTGCTGCCACAAAAACATAGATTTTCCTTCTCCATAGGATTTCTAGTGTTGTAGTTTGTTAAAAGGTTAATGCTTTGCTTTAGATCTATTTCGCCATGCTCATTTCTGTCTTTGCAATAAGTCTTCTTCCATGCCTTCTTTCCTTGTATCATTTCTCAACATTTACTTTCACAGATCAGAGTTTAGACTAACTTGATGCAAAATTTTGTTTTTTGATGTACTTAATTTCCTTGCTTGCTTGATCTCCTTGTTTGATTTTCAGTTCTCTTACAGAAAATCTCTTCCCACATCAAGTCAGCCTATCAACCACCACATTCTCTCCTTGATCTATGCCCCACAGGTCACCCAAATTCCACCACAAATCTGCCTTAGTTTTATGCACTTTTCCATAATTTTTTCTCTCTTTCCTTGAACAAATCCAACCATTTCCCCCTCTCCTAATAATTCTTGGTGAACCCTAGGCACCTTAACACATCACCCATCCTTCAGCTACCCTTTCCACCCACTCTCACACCTTCAAAACCTCCAAAATTGCTCTTGGCATCCTCCTATAGATCCCCTACAACCTCCTGTAGATTTTCCTGTAGGCTTCTTTTTGGTCTAATTGCGGGAAAAGCTTCCAGAAGGCCATCTAAGACCTTCCAAGACCTATCCACACCATCCTACATCTTCTCAAGTCCCAAAACCACCCTCCATCACCACCAAATCGCTGCAACATCCACAATCAAATAAATTACATGCATGAAAATTTCATATAAAAATACATAAAAATCCAAAAAGATGTTTTTTGCTCATTTACTTCTAGAAATAGCTTGAGTAGATGTTGTTTACTTCCTGAGTAGGTAATGGCATTCATTTCATGGTTTTTCATCTCTCTTTCTGCAAAAGTAGGATTATTGGTTAAGTAGGGTTTGCTAGGTTTACTTTACATTCCAATCTTCTTCTCCTTTCTACAAGTAGAGTAGCCTCTGTAGAGTAGCTTTCCTTTCTTTCATCACATATAGAGCTTCTTCTGGAATCCATAGAAGTTGGCTTGAGCTCCTAGTATCTTGCACCAGATGACCAAGTGATAGCCTGCAGTAAGAACTAGTACTTCTACATACAACACCGTCGCTTCCAAGTTTGTTACGAACTATCGGGTTGATAAAAGTAAATTAGGAAGCCCAGGAGTTGCAGTATTATCACTGCAATACTGGTGCTCACCACGTTTTGGCGCCATTGCCGGAGAAGTGTCAAAGTATTTTTTGATTACTGCTTTCTTCTATTTTCTATTACAAAATTCTGCTAAGTAGTTTATTTAAGCAAAAATAGAGTAGTTGTTTCTTTTAGTTTCTGCAATTCCTTGCTTTCCTTTCCAATTTTGCAATTTCCATTCCAGCAAAAGTAGATTAGTCATTTCCTTGCTTTCCTTTTCAATTCTACAAATTTCATTTAAGCAAAAATAGAATAGTTATTTCTTTTATTTTCTGCATTTTATTGCTTTCCTTTTCAATTATGCAATTCCCATTCTAGCAAAAGTACATTAGTCATTTCCTTGCTTTCAGTTCTGCATTTCATTTGCTTTCCTTTACAGTTATGCAATTTCATTTCAACGAGTTCATTTCATTTAGTTGTAATTTTTTTTTTGAGTCAATTTCAATTTTGTAGGTACAAGTAGTGAAACAAAACAAAAACCAACCAAAAATATTTCCTTTCATGCCTCGTAGGAATAGAGATAATTCAGTAAAATTCTTGCCTAACATCCCCACTACATCACATAGCCAACCTTCTCTCTTCTTAGGTGGCAATGAATAAGCATAGTGTTTAGGTGAACAAACAGAGATATTTGAAGAACCTGTAGGAGAAGAAGAAGAAGAAAACATCCTTCCTGAGCCAATGGCTGAAAACATAAATGCTAGGGGGAATGGAGAAAGAATAGAGGGTACCTTTCCCATTTGGGAGACCAATGGGGACACCAAAATAAAGAATATAAGCCCTTCAGCCCTACCTCACTTCCATGGTTTGACTATAGAAGATCCTGACACCTTCTTGTTTGAGTTTGCTGTCATCTATCGAACCTATGACTATATAGAAGATGAGCAAAAGTTGAAACTATTTCCTTTACTCTCAAGGATGCAACATTGTGTTGGTTCATGGGTTACTTGGTAATAACATCACAACTTGGGCTCATATGTAGCGGGGCTTTAACAACAAATACCGAGACTACTGTAGGTCAAAAGATACCAAGGAATAAATCTTCCAAATGACCATGGAAAGTGATGAATCCTTGGAAGATTATGAAGAAAGGTTCCAGCTTAGTTACAGAAGGGTGAGGTGCACACTTGACCATGAATCTCTGAGGTTGGTTCTACTCAGGGGAATTCTGGAAGACCTTCTAGACACCCTCCATTTACTGGCCAGGGGAGACATCTACTAACTACCTTATGAGGACATAAAGACTGTCTTTAGAAACCATTTTAGAGCAGCCAGAAAGAGAGGTAGGGGGAGACAACCCATAACCAATACCTCCTCATGCAATTCATCCATCAAAGGTGAACTTGGAAACATGGTGGAAGACTTTAAGAGTGAGATGCTATAGACTCTTGCCATGCAAATGGATACCTTTCATATCAAAAGGAAACAAGAGGAAGCAGATAGGGATTTGGCCATTTTTTGTCCTAGGTGCACCAGGAGGCATCCTAACAATGAATCTCATTGAATTCTATAGAGGTTTGTTGAGTTTTTGAGGATGATCATTCTACAGACAAGTGCCCTTCCTTGCACAAACTTAAAGCTGTATACCAAGGGGCCGAAGGAGCCACTTAACCACTCTATTTCCTAAACCAAAGGAGACCGCATGGACCTAGACCATACCAATATGGGATGCAAGGCACATCTCAGGCATACTACACCCCCAACCAAGTCACTCCCATACCTTCTTGGGGCCCTCCTGCTCATCCTTCTTGATCCACACCTCCTTTTTGTTCCTTTCCATCTCAATATCATGCCCAACCAACTGCTCATTCATTTCAATCCTATGCTCAGCCACAACCTCAGTGGAATGCATCTCATCAGGAGTGGAGGCCCCAGTATAGCTCTCCACCCACTCTTTTGCCTCCACCACCTGCTCAACCACAACCATTACCTCCTGCTCCACCAAGGCAACCCCAAATGCCTCCCTAGCCGAACCCAAACCCGAACGACAGACAGGCTCAACAAGTATATAGTGGGGAAATATCATGCCCAACTTATGCTGTGGAGATTCGGGAGATTAACCTACGATATGGAAAGGTTCTCCCAGATAGCCACATCCCCCTAAGGATGTTGAGGAAGATAAAGAGGAAAGTGAACCTAAAGCAATTCCACCCTTTCCTGGGAGACTATCAGGACAACACAGCCCACCCCAGAAGAAACTGAACTTTTGGGAGAATTTAAAAAGTTATGTGTGAAGATACCACTTCTCCAAGCCATAAAAGATGTGCCTATATACAATAATATGATCAAAGAGAAGTACTTTAGGCATCCAAGCATGCCCAAGAGAGATGCCCTAACCATCAATGTCATAGGACAACTGTCTGACCTAATGTTGGGGCAGGTAATCTGTATGAAATATCTGGACCCTGGAAGCCCAGTAGTTGATGTCCAGATAAATGGCACCATGATCCTGTTAGCCTCCTGCTGCAGCAGGTTACTCATATTTCATGATTGACATTTTTACAGGCCAAATATGTCATACTTTGCATCCTGCAATGCTCCATATTTGCTAACAGTCACCAGAGAAAGAGGCCATGAGAGTGTGCTGCTCAGAGTGCAACTTCTGCATTCCAATTTTGAAGAATTATTCCATTTTTGTAGAATTTTCAGCTAAAGGGAGGTCCAACAGTCATTTTTGGTCTCCCTAGGTTTCAATTTCCTGTTTTAGAATATAGAGAATAAATAATCTGTCCAAATAGCTTAATCTTGGCAGATTCTTAGATAGGCAGAGAATCAAAGGAGCCCAACTACTTAATCTGGGCCCTTGGAAGAAATAAGGGTAGTTTGTAGATAGTAGGATAGAAAAAGAAAACTTTGAAAAGCTCGGTCTGCAAGTCTAAGTGCACCCAAACCAAAAAGAAGAAAAAATGTTAGGTAAGTAGGCTGGGTAGGTAATTTTGAGGTTGCAGAATGGTGATATGTGATCAACTCCATATTTTCAAGTGTTATATTTATCCAGATCACAGTTAGCAGGCAGTTCCCTCCTGAAGGACTTCAAACGAGGCATGAATAACTTCCCCTTCTTCCTCTTCCCTAAATCATTTACTAACTTCCCCTAAAGAGGTCAAGATCTGCTTGATATCTCTTAGTTTCATCATTTTCCATACCATTTGCCTTGATAAAGATTTCCTTTATCCAAGGAGGGTACATATTTTCTCTGCAAAGTTCTATCTCCCCTTTGAAGCCTAAGACCTCTGAAACTTAGCGCTTTCTTGTCATTTTCATATTAACTCCTAACATTATTATGTAAATCCCTATCTATTTCCCTTCCCCCTATCAAAACTATGGTAATAATTCCCCTATGTAAATATCCCCTTCTTCTGGTTGAAGCATAACCATAAGCATCTCCTTGGGAATTAATAAGTCACCTGGACCTTAGTAAGAACCCTCATCTCTGCATAAATTTCCCCTCCTAGGTGTTTGGACTCCTTCCAAAACACAAAAACTCCCCTTCAAATGCATTCACAAACCCCCGCGCATTTCATTTTTGGAATTTATTAATAGTTGATTAATAAATAATCAACGCGGCAACCACATTACACCATTTTCTAAAGTTTGAAACCCACCCACGACCGCAAATATTAAAGTTTATCGTGCGCGCACCTTAACTAAACCCCGTGCATCTTCTCCTCCCGACCATCATCGGATCAGCTCTCCCAGATCTGACGGCTCTTATGCATATCGGGCGCCCTCTTGTGAGTGTCTGTTAGCACCCGATGTCCGACGATTTTACCGACGTACACCGGGACAACTGGCGACATCCCATTGCATCGGGCTGCCCCTGACAAAAACCACCTCCGTACTAAAGGCACTCTGATGCATACCAAAACCGCCCTCCCCTCACGTAACAGGAGTGTCTCTTCACCTCGCCATGTTGCCTCCACCTTACCCCTTCCTGCCTACGCCTAGCTCACGTCACCCTACCACTGTGTCCCGCCACGTCATCACCCTGCCGTACTGCCACATCACCCTGCTGACGTCAGCATGCTAACGTCACATCTGTACAGGGGGGTCTCACTGCCGACGTCATCCTCCGTACTGCTAACGTCATGCTGACGTCAGCGGCTGAAAAAGGAAACACGCAAGCGCAAAAATCAAGCTTCGGAGCCCCGGATCGAATTTCTGAGGTAGTTTTCGATGCGCGATTAGCGCTAATTGCGCATCTCTACAGCAAATAGGCCATATTGGAGAATCTTTAGGGAATCTTTTGATTCCTCGGCCAATTTTGCACCGAAAAGGGCCAAAAAAGCCTGATTTTGCAGTTTTGAATGCATCAGAAGACAGAGAGAGACCCAATTCTGAGGTTAAAGAATATCAGAGAAAATATGCAGCCAAGAACCATGTCAAAGAGTATCAGTGTAGCGGCAAAGTGTATCAGCAAAGATCTTCTCAGGGCTCGCGGCGAATGAAGCATTAAAAAGAAATCTTGAAAGTCAGGAAGCAGTTAAGGAACCATTCAAAGCTTACGAGCACAATTGACTACACATTAAAACTCACATCAGATCGGTGGACCAGAACTCAATGTACAGTTATTACAAAACCACTGCACCAAGTCACAAAGGAAACTCCATCAAACTCACTTTTAATCCAGCTGCCTCTGGCGCAGCCCAAAAAAGACTTACTTGCATTTAATTCTAGCATAAGTTAGGTTTTAGAAAGCTTTTTTCTTGTAGACCTATTTAGGTCAGTTGTAATAAATACTTCTAGATATTTTACCTATATATACCACCCTAAAAAATGTGGTAAGGGTTGGTTGGTTGTTCTTCGTTAGTTTGATATTTTGCTTGAGCAGAGACTCGCACTGTAAATGTGATAACTTCTATAATCAAAGACTGCTGAAATGCATGGATTCTGAAAACTGTCTGTTGTGTCTAATTGGCCAAAGAGTGACTATGGAATTCCTGTGCTTCCACATGGCTCAATAAGTGTTCCTTAACTCTGTTTTAGTTTTTCTTCATGTTTGTTTTACCATCTGTGTTCCACCATCTGAATTTACAGAAAAGAAGAATAGTTTAGGATTTTCTTGGCGGCACCCTATGCTCAATTTCTGTGATTTCTATATGTTTTCATCAGGAATAGTTATGAATATGCATACTTAAATGATCATGTTTACGCTATTTCTTTCACATATGAATGATTAGTTAGGAATTCTTAATTGCTCCTAGATAATCATACATTAATTTCCCTTCTCTGTTAGTTGATGAAAGATTCTTAATTGCCTTTCGTCTCTGACTTCCATCCCATCTTTTCAGAAATTGGTATTGTTTCACTTGTAGCTATCCTGCTCTATAATCCTCTTGTGACCAAGGACACGCAACAACAAAACTCAATCCATGACTCCATGCCCAATGGTTTGAAACTTATCACACTATCCCTTGCCTCTCTACTTGGAATTATCTTTCTTACATCTATCTTCCATCCAAACACCAACAAAACCCACCAAACCAAATATCTAGCCTAAAATCATCATCAACAAAACTAAATCATTAAGACAAAGCCCTCTCTGATTGCAGGTGGGCTAGAACCTGCAATCCAAAGATTGGTTTGTGGTTACCTCGGCCGTATCCCTTCAGGAGCTTAGGGACAACCTGAGTGATAACATAATGGCGACTCCACTGGGGAATTTCTCAAATAATCTCACAAAATCAGTCCAAAGCTCCACAGAGGAAGAAACCGACCTTTAAAATGTCTGGTTGACCTGTGTTCTTAGAAAAATTCCCAAAAAACAAGTCAAAAGCTGGCTCGCAAGAAGCATTCACATCATACAAGATCAAATCTTGATCCAAATCCCCCAACTATTTTTGAAAACCCCAATATAATCCCCAAAATCCTTAGGAAACAAGAGCAGCGAGAAGATTTCGCTTATACTATTCTCAAGGCAGTTCAGCCTAGTAGTTTTTCAACCCCTATTAAAGTTTTGTTCCGTTCAAACCCTTCTTCCCCGTGTTCATCATCCATTTCCCCAACCGCTGTGTCCACACCTCCATTTACTGCAAATACTACCACCACTACTCCTATTATCCTAGTCACTCCAGTCATTCCACTTATCCTTGTTGTTCCCTTTATCCCCATTAATATGGCTAATAGATATGCGCCCTTACAGCTGCCTGCTAATCCCGGGGCTATGCCTCAGGATTATCAGACAAAAATAACCTATTTTGATGGCACAAATTCCTGCACAGCCCTACAACATACAAAGAAAATGCAGGATTACTTTGAGAGTTATGAGATTGATGATGACAGTGTAAGGATGAAGATTTTTGTCCAAAGTTTGACTGGTGATGTCAGGACTTGGTTTAGAGCACTCACACCCAACTCCATACTAAACCCAGAAGCCTTATACCAGACATTTATCAATAGATGGGAGAAAAAGAAAGACCCCTTGCACATATTATCTGAGTATGATACTATCAAGATAGGACCTCAAGAGGCTGTCTTGGACTACTGTGCGAGGTTTAATAATGTCTACAATGCAATACCACAAAATTTAAGACCGCCACCTGATCTTTCTTTGTAAAAATTCCCTGATGGTTTCGATGCTGAAATGGCATATCAGTTAAGGGAAAGAGCCCCTCAAAGTCTCGTAGAGATGTAAGACGTTGCTGTTAGTGTGGAGGCAAACTTGATTGCCAAATGAAACAGAGCCAGAACCGAGAGAAGAACCACCTTCAAGGAGGAACCCTCAGCCTTAGACCAAATCTAGATGCTATCATCAATGACATGCATAGGCTAGGAGGCAGAGTAGAGAGCGTTGAGAGAAAATCATCGTGGGAAGGACAACAGTCCAATACCATAAGGAACCTTAACTTCAAGAAAAATCAGACCACAAATGCTGGAAGGGCTAGTCCCGACCATGATATTAGACCTCCTTTCCAAGAAAACTATGCAGAAGCATCCACATCCAGTGAGCCCGCAGATGAGACCCACATGAACCTAATAGATTCGAAAAATGAACAACAAATCTTTCTTACCCGAGAATACCAAGACTACCGTGATGTAAAACAATTTCAGACCAAGTCGGGAGAGTCTTTTGATTTTAAACAAGGTTATGATTCTGCTGTGTATGAGGTCACAAACAATATAAGTTGAGAACAAGGACCATCGATGTCCCTGCACCTAGCAGCACAAAGGATAGGCAAAAGCCCAACAAATTTAAAGACAATGTTGTCATAATAGAACCAACTGATATTGTTGTCCCAAACCTGCATTAGGTAACTGTAGAGGATATATCAGACATTCAGCCTCCCATTGATCAGCCTCTATCTCCCTCTCCCTCAAAATAAAATCTGAACGACACTGCAAAAAATCTGCCAAAAACATAAATACCACAAACTATTGTTCATCATAACGCTGGCATTCAAAAATGAAACACCGAGAACACGCTTGACAAGGAAAAATTGGCTACTGCATATGCAAGGATTGCATTGGATAAAGCATTTAACTTAGAAGCAGAAATTGGAAAACTCAAGATATTCATTCCCCTCTCAGAACTTGCCAAACATGATGTATATAGGCAACAAATTCAAAGGTCACTTCAACTACCAGAGGTCAGGGATGATGTAAATGTTTTAGATGATACCCCTGAGCTGTTGTTTGGTCTGGAAGTTAATGGAATATCAACATATGGACCTGTTCCACCCTTTTATGTCAGTCTGCACATACACGACAAAATCTTGCATAATGCTATGTTTGACTCAGGTGCCTCACATAACCTTATGCCCAAAGCTGTAATGGAAAAACTAAACCTTGATGTCACAAGACCCTATAAAGATATATACTCCTTTGACTCAATTCAAGTAAAGTGTTTAGGCTTAATCAAAGACCTTTGTGTGTCTCTAGTCCAATTTCCCAACAAGACAATCCTAATGGATGTAGTAGTTGTTGACATTCCAACAAAATATGGCATGCTCCTATCAAGATCATGGGGAGAAAAACTTCAAGGATCCCTTCAACTTGACCTCTCTTATGCCACTATATCTGTCTTTGCGCAACCAAAGAGACTATACAGGGAAACACTGATGAAGTATGTGGTAAGTAGTGAGGAAAAGCCCCAAAATTTTCCAATTTACTTAATCCATTCTGACATGGATTCTTTCATTTTATTCAACGATGACACCAAACCTCCAACTGATGAGAACCATTTAGCTTTAGAGAAAGAAACATGCGTCAATGAGGAATCAGTTGCTAATTCCCATGAAATTGTCACAACAATCAAGGCAACCAACAAACAAGAAGAACCTCCCGAAACAAAAATTGTAGGTCTGCCCAATCCTCAAATAACTGAAACTCTTAATACAAGCCACAAACAAGAAATCACATGGTGTTTAGAGTTTGATGGTTCTGTCAATAAGTTAGGAGCATGGGTAGGGCTATGGATTCACAATACACATGATAATCACACAGAAGGCCATGCCTATAGATTAAATTTCAGATGTACTAACAACATGGCAGAGTATGAAGCTCTCCTCTTAGGCCTTAAATTGCTAAAAGCCCTAGGAGCTACAAAAGTGTCCATTCTAGGTGACTCCGATTTAATTATACAACAAATGAAAGGTAACTTTGTTACCAATGACAATAGAATGAGAGCTTATAGGACTGCTGCCACAGAAATACTCAAGTCTTTCAATGAATCCAAGCTCGCCAAAATTTCAAGAGACCATAATATTCATGCTCACAGCCTAGCAACTTTTGCTAGCACATGCAAGCTTCCCTTTGAACCAAATCACCATTTCACTGCTGAGATAAAACATAGACCCTTGGTCCCTAACAATGTTAAGGATTGGCAAGTGTTTCAAAATGATGCCCAGATTAACAATTTCCTCACTCTTGAGGGCGAATTTTCGAATACAAACGTTGATATGGATACCATGAACGATTCCCAAGAGCTAACAGAAGAAAATTAGCAGGCTGTAACAGTTGCAACAGCTAAAAAAATCCTTAACCCAACTGTTTTTGACAATGCAAACATAGAGCAACTAAAACAAATGTGTTTAAAGGAAACGACCAAAGATGAGGATGAGTTCGTTGACCTAAAAAGCAATTTTCTGCCTGCTGGCCTAACTCCATTAGAAGACATGTTTGATAACAATGATGTGCCCAAGAAACCAAAAATGGAGCCTCTAAATGTTGCTTTAGAAGAACACAACATAGGGAGAGAAGAACAACCCAAAATGATTAAGTTGTCCAAAAATCTGCCCCCTGATCAAAAACCAAAATATGCGGATTTGTTCAAAGAGTTCCAAGATGTATTTGCCTGGAGTTATGAGGACTTGAAGTCTTATGACACCTCATTGATCCAACATACCATTCCCTTAAAACCAAATCAAAAACCATTCAAACAGAAACTTAGAAGAATCAACCCCATGCTTCTTCCCCTCATTGAAAAAGAAATAAAGAGAATGTTTGAAGCACGTATCATTGCACCCATCAGATTCTCTGAATGGGTATCTAATTTAGTTCTCACAAGAAAAAAATCAAGAGAGATAAGACTGTGTGTAGACTTGAGAAATTTAAACCAGGTCTCTCTAAAGACTACTACCCTTTGCCCAAAATGGACCATATCCTACAAAGAGTAGTGGGGTCATCTAGAATTTCTTTACTAGATGGATTTTCAGGTTTTAATCAGATACTTGTTCACCTGGATGACCAAGATAAGACAACCTTTACCACGCCGTGGGGAACATTTAAGTATGTCAAAATGCCTTTTGGGCTGAAGACCTAACCCCTTTCTCCAAATCTGACCAAGAGCACCTTAAACATCTGAGGCAAATTTTCATAACATGCAGGAAATATGGCATTTCCTTGAATCCTAAGAAGTCCCTGTTTGCCCTTGAGGAAGGCAAGCTTCTAGGCCATATCATACCAAAAGATAGGATTAGAATTGATCCTGAAAGAATTCAAGCTATCCTCCAAATCCCATATCCAATAAACATAAAAGAGTTGCAAGCATTCCTTGGAAAGATCAATTTCCTAAGGAGATTTATCCCAAACCTAGCCGAGCTAATAAGGCTATTGAGCAATATGTTAAAAAAGGATGCCAAGATAAAATGGTCTCTGGAGACCAAGCAAGCTTTTGAAAGCATCAAAACTGCCTTGACTTAAACGCCTGTCCTCACCAGTCCGCAATTTGACAAAGATTTTATCATTTTTTCCTTTGCATCCGAGCACACCATAGCTGCTGTCCTCTTGCAAAAGGATGATCAAGGTAATGAAAAGCCAATTGCTTTCTTCAGTTGAGCTTTAAGAGATGCACCCTTGAAATATCAGATCATGGAAAAGCAGGCTTATGCCCTGGTTAAGGCCATCAAAGATTTCAGAATTTACATCTTATACTCCCATGTGATCGCATGTGTCCCAAATTCTGTTGTAAAAGATATATTAACTCAAGAGGGACTAGAAGGCAAAAGAGGCAAGTGGATTTCCAGCATTCTTGAATATGACATTGAGATAAAACCCACCAAGCTGATAAAAGGGCAAGGTTTAGCAAAACTAATGTCCGAAACAAATTTCCAAGCCTTAGACATTAATCAACTGGACAATGAACAGGAGCTGGCGACTCCACAGATCAGTGAAACCTTTTTGCAATCTCCATGGTATGCTGATATTTGTTTTGTATTGTTAAACCTGTGTGCTCCCCCAGGATTGTCCAGAACCAAGAAAAGATTTTTGAGGATGAAATCATTAAAGTTTTGTGTCATAAATGGTGCCTTGTTTTGGAGAAATCATGAATGTATCTTGCTTAACTGTTTGACTATGAATGAAACTAACAGCATCATGAAAGAATTCCATGTAGGGGACTGTGGAGGACACTTATATTGGAAGTCCACCGCTGACAAGATTTTAAGGGCCGGTTATTATTGGCCTTCTCTATTTGCAGATGTCAAGAAATTTTCTCTTTCATGTCACAAATGCCAAATCTTTGAAGGGAAAAGAAAATTACTGCCTTTGCCCCTTAAGCCCATTTCAACCGAGAAGCCTTTTCAACAATGGGGTCTTGACTTCACTGGAGAAATTCATCCCTCTTCCTCAGGCCAACACAAGTGGATTTTAACAGCCACTAATTATTTCACTAAGTGGATTGAAGCTATCCCCTATAGACAAGCCAATGACTCCACCATTATCCAATTCCTTGAGAGAAATATCCTTTCCAGATTTGGCTGCCCTGAGAAAATTATCACTGACAATGCTGCTGCCTTCAAATCCAAAAAAATCATCAACTTCTGCCATAAATTCCACATTACCTTGGGCCACTCTACAGCTTACTACCCTCAAGGAAATGGCCTGGCCGAATTATCCAACAGAAGCCTCATCAACATCATAAAGAAACTGCTAGAGGAAAAAAAAAAAGAACTGGCATAGGAAGCTCACAAATTCTCTGTGGGCAGATAGACATTCAACCAAGAAATCCATTGGGATGAGCCTTTATGAGCTAGTATATGGCATGGAGGCCAGATTTCCTTCATCTTTGGGCATTCCTACTATCAAACTGTTGCAAGAGATTCAGGCTGAACCAAACAACATGCAGAGAAGAGTTAATCAGACCATTCATCTTCAGCAAACCAGAGAACAAGTGCATGACAAAACTCAAATGTTGCAAGAGAAACTCAAAAAGATGCTGATAAGAAAGCTAAAGCAGAGGATTTCTGGGTCGGCAACAAAGTTCTAAGGTGGGACTCACGAAGAGAGGACAAGGGCAAACATGCAAAATTCGATTTTTTGTGGAAAGGTCCATACATTATCAGCGTTGTGCAAGGCAATAACACATATTTCCTCAAATCTCTAGATGGCAGCACAGCTGAAGAAGGCCCTGTGAATGGCCAAATGTTAAAACATTACCATGATCCCTTTTGATTAAGAAAGAACAGGTGGTGTTACTTTCTGTACATAAACGATTGTATATATCAGCGCTTTATTTTATTTTGTAAAAGTCTTATTGCCAAAGCACGCAGAAGAAAGCAGACAGTGCTTCACAATTTACCAGCCAATCAGTTGAGGGAAAGTGTTGTTTGTGGTCCAAAATTTCAAATTAATCTAAACAGTCAACACTAAGAAGTTTTCAATGCACAGCAACAACAGAAGATCAAGGCAGTCTGACCTGTTGTTCTTGGCTTCTCACAAGGAGGAGCCATCCCCAATTGGAGCCACTGTTATCCTCCTGCTGCAGCAGGTTACTCATATTTCATGATTGACATTTTTACAGGCCAAATATGTCATACTTTGCATGTTGCAATGCTCCATATTTGCTGACAAACGCCAAAGAAAGAGGCCATGAAAGAATGCTAGTCAAAGTTCATCTGCTGCATTCCAATTTTTAAGAGTTATTCCATTTTTGTAGAATTTTCAGCTAAAGGGAGGTCCAAACAGCTTAATCTTGGTCTCCCTAGGTTTCAATTCTTGTTTTAGAATATAGAGAATAAATAATCTGTCCAAACAACTTAATCTTGGCAGATTCTTAGATAGGCATAGAATCAAAGGAGCCCAACTGCTTAATCTGGGCCCTTGGAAGAAATAAGGGTAGTTTGTAGATAGGAGGACCGAAAAAGAAAAAGTTGAAAAGCTGGGTCTGCAAGTCTAAGTGCACCCATACCAAAAAGAAGAAAAACTTTTAGGTAAGTAGGCTGGGTAGGTAACTTTGAGGTTGCAGAATGGTGATTTATGATCAACTCCACATTTTCAAGTGTTATATTTATCCAGATCACAGTTAGTAGGTAGTTCCCATCTGAAGGACTTCAAATGAGGCATGACTAACTTCCCCTTCTTCCTCTTCCCTAAATCATTTACTAACTTCCCCTAAAGATGTCAAGATCTACTTGATATCTCTTAGTTTCATCATTTTCCATATCATTTGCCTTGATAAAGATCTGCTTTATCCAAGGAGGGTACATATTTTCTCTGCAAAGTTCTATCTCCCCTTTAAAGCCTAAGATCTCTGAAACTTAGTGCTTTCTTGTCATTTTCATATTAACTCCTGACATTATTATGTAAATCCCTATCTATTTCCCTTCCCCCTATCAGAACTATGGTAATAATTCCCCTATGTAAATATCCCCTTCCTCTGGTTGAAATATAACCATAAGTATCTCCTTGGGAATTACTAAGTCACCTGGATCTTAGTAAGAACCCTCATCTTTGCATAAATTTCCCCTTCGAGGTGTTTGGACTCCTTCCAAAACACAAAAAACCCCCTTCAAATGCATTCACAAACCCCCGCGCATTTCATCTTTGGAATTTATTAATAGTTGATTAATAAATAACCAATGCGCCAAACACATTACACCATTTTCTAAAGTTTGAAACCCACCCGCGGCCGCAAATATTAAAGTTTATCATGCACACACCTTAATTAAACCCTGTGCATCTTCTCCTCTCGACCACCGTCGGATCAGCCCTCCCAGATCCGACGACTCTTATGCATGTCGGGCACCCTCTTATGAGTGTTCGTTAGCACCCGATGTCCGACGGTTTTACCGACGTACACTGGGACAGTTGGCGGCATCCCATTGCATCAGGCCGCCCCTGACAAAAACCACCTCCGTACCAAAGGCAGTTTGATGCATACCAAAACCGCCCTCCCCTTGTGTAACAGGAGCGCTGCGTCACCCCGCCACATCGCCTCCACCTCATCCCTTCCTGCCTACGCCTGGCTCACGTCACCCTGCCACCGTGTCCTGCCACGTCATCACCCTGCCGTACTGCCATGTCACCCTGCTGACGTCATCATGCTGACGTCACATCCGTACAGAGGGGTCCCACTGCTGACGTCATTAGCTGAAAAAGGAAACACACAAATGCAAAAATCAAGCTTCGGAGCCCTGGATCGAAATTCTGAGGCAGTTTTCGATGCGCGATTAGTGCTAATCGCGCAGCGCTACAAGAAATAGGCCATATTGGAGAATCTTTAGGGAATCTTTTGATTCCTTGGATATTTTTGCATCGAAACAGGCAGAGAAAGCCCAATTTTGGAGATTTGAACGTATCAAAAGACAGAGAGAGACCCAGTTCAGAGATTAAAGAATATCAGAGCAAATATGCAGCCAAAAACCATGTCAGAGAATATCAGGAAGCGGCAGAGAGTATCACTGTAGCGGCAAAGTGTATCAACGGAGATCTTCTCACGGCTCGAGGCGAATGAAGCATTAAGAGAAAAACCTTGAAAGTCAGGAAGTAGTTAAGGAACCATTCAAAGCTCACCAGCACAATTGACTGCACATTAAAACTCACATCAGATCAGTGGACTAGAACTCAATGCATAGTTATTACAGAACCACTACACCAAGTCACAGAGGACACCCCATCAATTCACTTTTGATCCAGCTGCCTCTGGCGCAACCCAAAAAAGACTTACTTGCATTTAATTCCAGCATAAGTTAGGTTTTAGAAAGCTTTTTTCTTGCAGACCTGTTTAGGTCGGTTGTAATAAATACTTTTAGATATTTTACCTATATATACCACCCTAAAAAATGTAGTAAGGGTTGGTTGGTTGGTCTTTGTTGGGTTGACATTTTTCTTGAGCAGAGACTCGCACCGTGAATGTGATAATTTCTATAATCAAAGACTGTTGAAATGCATGGATTCTGAAACTATTTGCTGTGTCTAATTGGCCGAAGAGTGATTGTGGAATTCCTGTGCTTCTACATGGCTCAATAAGTGTTCCTTAACTCTGTTTTAGTTTTTCTTCATGCCTTTTTTACCATCTATGTTCCACCATCTGAATTTACAGAAAAGAAGAATAGTTTAGGATTTGCTTGGCAGCACCCTATGCTCAATTTCTGTGATTTCTATATGTTTTCATCAAGAATAGTTATGAATATGCATCCTTAAATGATCATGTTTACACTATTTATTTCACATATGAATGATTAGTTAGGAATTCTTAATTGCTCCTAGATAACCATTCATTCACTTCCCTTCTATGTTAGTTGATGAAAGATTCTTAATTGCCTTTCGTCTCCGACTTTCATCCCATCTTTTCAGAAATTGGTATTGTTTCACGTGTAGCTATCCTACTCTATAATCCTCTTGTGACCAAGAAAACGCAACAGCAAGCCTCAATCCATGACTCCATGCCCAATGGTTTGAAACTTATCACACTATCCCTTGCCTCTCTGCTTGAAATTATCCTCCTTACATCTATCTTCCACCCAAACACCAACAAAACCCATTGAACCCAACAGGTAGCCTAAAATCATCATCAACAAAGCTAATCAATAAGAGAGAGCCCTCTCTGATTGTAGGTGGGCTAGAACCTGTAATCCAAAGATTGGTTTGTGGTTACCTCAGTCGTATCCCTTCAGGAGCTTAGGGACAACCTGAATGATAACAGGATCCTAAGGCTCAATGGGATAGTATCTGGAAGGAAAAATATACCACCTCCTAGCATCCTTTTGAGCTAATAAGAATGTCTAGAAACTTGAAGGGCTCTCCCATATGGAACAAGGTCTGGGAGAACAAAGAGATGGCTCAAAAAAACAACTTTTGGGAAATCAGAGATGGAGATCTGGCACTCTTCTTGGAGGATAAATGGCAACAAGAACCAACACTACTGAAAGAGGAATTTTTGGGCCTCAAATATGAGATAGAAAACCAACGTTTAGTAAAGGTTCAGGACTTTTGGGAGCAACCTCACAATACAAGAAAATGGAGAACATGGAGAAAGATAGATGGCAGAGAGGATAGAACCCTTAACAATAGAGCGGAGACCTTGAAGAAGATGTTGGACCAAAGGATGATTTTAGTCACGGAAGGACAAGATCAACTAAGATTGGGTAACAGTAAAGAGGGTAGTTTTAATGTTAAGGAAGCAAAAGGTGTTCTCCTTGGGCTAGATTCCACAGCTCCGGTTAGAACCTGGTAGAAGCTATGGAGGCACAAAGGCTGGATGAAGATTAAACTCTTCATGTGGTTGGTTCACCACAGGAAAATCTTAACATGGGACAATATTAGAAAGAGAGAAATGCTGGGACCTTCCAGATGCAAGCTCTGTGAAGGCCAAGAGGAGACATTGGAACATCTTCTCATTAGTTGCATTTTCACCTCAAGGTTATGGGATATTTTTGCCACCATCTTCAATCAATCAGATAGAGACAAAGAAAGTATTACTAACACCTTAAACAATTGGAGCAATAATTTTTCGGATTATGAAGTTCATAACTCTGCCTGGGCTCTTTTGCCAAGTTTCATCATATGGAAGGTATGGAAAGAAAGAAACAAAAGAATTTTCAAAGAAGAGAAGAATTCCTCACTTTGCCTATTTGAGCAGATCTTGAATCAGCTTAAAGAAACAGTTGGAACCACAGTTAAGGATCTCCCCAAAAATCCTCCCTTAGAAGCAGATTTGAGAATTCTAAGTCAGTTAGATATGCAGGGGCTTGTTCCACAAGTTCTAGAAAGGAAAATAGTCTTGAGGCAAAAAGTCAAAAAATTTTGGAATCCCCCCCCGCCTAGTTTTTTGAAGTATAACATCGATGGAGCTTCAAAATGCATCCCCAAAATGGCTAGCTTTGGAGGAGTTCTACGGGACAAAACCGAAAGCATAATCTCCCTCTTCCATTGTCATTTAGGAAAAGCCACCAAAAACATGGCAGAATTAATGGCATTGGAACAATGCTTAGAATTACTAAAATAGGACACTGCCATAATGTGATAATAGAAGTTAATTTAGAGTTAGTCATCAACACGGCCAAGAGAATTAGTCATGGCACTGGTCCGAAAAAAGTTACTCAACACTGGAGGCTTTCAAGGGTTCTTCATAAAATTCATGAGCATATTCAGGAACTATGCACACTTTGCTTCATCCATGTGCGCAGAAAGGCCATCAAATTGGTGGGCGTTCTTGCCAACCAAGGTGTCAACTGTAAGGACAACAGAATTTCAATTGGTTGGCTGGAAATGGCATATAGCAACCTAAAAGATCTTTGCCATACCCAAGTGGGAGAGGATAAAGAAGTGTATTAGAACAAGACTAAGGAAGCCATTTAGCAATGAACAGATTTCTATAGGAATCTCTTTTTTGGGCAGACAGATCTAAGTTGGAAGGATGGCAAGGGTCGTCCTCTTCAACTTTGGTTATTGCAACCCTGAATTTCCTCGGTGTCTGGAGAATGGTTTTCTCAGTTAGGATGAAGGCGAAGAGCAACGATCGATGACACCATTCTGGTAGAAACATTCCACTTCCTTTCCAGTACCAAAAGAAAAAACCACTTCACAAGTGGTTTGGGAGCGCTCGCACCGCTTTCAAGCTGAAGGTGGTTTGGAGTTTTTGGTAGCGATACCATAGAGATCTTGACACGTGGACAAGGGCCCAATCTGAAAACCACCCCCATTACACTCTAAAGTCCAATGATTTCAGGCGTGTGATTTGCTGCTCAGCCATCCGATTCAGTGAGAGTGATCAACGATCAAGATGGTGCGAGCGGTTTGGTGGGGATGGGAGGTTAAATATCATGCATTTTCATGGTGCGATGTGCATCTCCATCGTGATATTTAAGAAGAAAAATGAGTGGCAGTGATTAAAAGGCAAGTTAGGGGTTTACTAGCATGGGTATTTGTGGGGAGGGTTCATAAGCCTTGCGACTCCCATGGCCTATTTTTGTCTCTACTCCAAAATGTTTGGCGGGAACCTTTTGAGGTTTGAGGGCTTTGATTCTATAGGACATCTTCATATTTCGCCTTAGACCACACAGTGTGGTGGATTGTGTATATATTGTAAATTATGTTTCATTTAATGATATAGAAGGAATGACTCTTGCTCAAGCAAAAAAAATTGTTTTAAAGTAGATAAAAATTTGTAGGTTGTGTAATTCAATACAATTAAAATAATAAAAAATTATTTATTTTATACCTTAAAAAAATCCATAAAACATACTACCATTTTACATCGAACATATGATATAAAGCACATGTTATTGCAGATTGTTAAATGGATATAAACAATTCATTAATACACTACACGTAAACAGAATCTGACCCAGATGGAAATAAAACATTAGGTAGGATTGGATTGGATGGTGTGCCGAGATCATACTATTAACGTGGTACGTGGTGGTAATATTAATTTGGTATAGAGATAAATTCAAATTAGAATAATAATCTAAAAGTCGTGCATGCTTCAAGAAGATATTTAGCGCAGTCTAGTGCATGTGATATACTTTCAAGATACCCACAGGCCACGGACTTGATGGGATTTCCCACCAGAAATCCCATGAAAAGGGTTTACGTTTAAAATGATAGTGATTATTTGCATTGTAGCAAGATGTTAAGATTTTATTTTTGACAGGGAAGAAAATTAAGTGTAACATACCTGTGTTTAAAAGAATATCTTAATATTTAGTGTAATAGATACATGCATTAAGAAATTAGAGTGATGACAAGAAATCAATCTCATAGGTCAAAACACATTCAACTCCTAGTTTTGTGTTGCAGAAAGCCTTCTTTTAATTTTTTTTTATTGGAAATACAAATCTTGTTGCATAAATATGTTTGTATGCAATGGCACTAATAGGAAACCTGAAAAGAAATTATCTTGAAAATATGAACAATTTGGTGCAGTATAGTTACAATACCTCACTTAAGTGGAAAAGAGATATGCAAGTACAAAGAAGAAACCCCAGCCACATTTGCTTTGACAAAAGAAAAAAATAGTGTGCCATATGTTAAGAGGTGTGGAAATATTCAGTTATAAATATACATGAATAAAGTTAAAATATAGCTACACATTTAACTAGGAATTTTGTTTTTGAAAAAACCTTTGACTTTAAAAATTGCTTGGTGAGTACAAGTGATGTTTTAAAAATATATATATATGTAAACCTTGAAATACATAGCATTAAAATAAACTACGTTGAAAATGATAGCATTTTAGTGCGTTATGGTTTGAATATGAGACTTGACTTTCAAATAGATATGCAATCACACGCAAAAATAAAAAATTATTTCAATAAGAAAATAAGGTGTACCGTATGCAAAAATATAAGCGATGTTCGAAAATATCTCTCTCTCTCTCTCTCTTTCTCGATATATCGATATATATATTATATATATATATCATATTATATATATATATATTATATATATATAATATATATAAACCTTCAAATATAGAGCTTCAAAATAAACTATATTGAAGTTTTGTGAAGTATATTTCCAATACCAGGTTTCACTTCCAAATAGATATGCAATCACATGTAAAAATAACAAATTTCTTTCAACAAGAAATCAAGGTGTACCATATCCAAAAAATTGTTAAGCACAATATGCCAATATTGAGCCATAGGTAAAGATGAGTAAACTTAAGAACTGAAGAACATTTATATCCATCAAGAAGTGAAAGTGATCACAAGAACAACATGCATTCAATTAGTGCCCGTTTTTAGAAAGCTTTAATTTGAAAAAATACTTAGGAAAATAAAATTCTTGCACATCTTCAACATGCTAACCCTTAATCCAATGTAAGAGGTCATATAAATAACATTGAATAAAAGGAAAATTTGTCCATGCTAGGTAAATGTGGTGTGTTTTCCTTGATGTAGTTAGCTCCATGTTGAGAAATTACTAGGAAGTGGATAGGATGAAAATGAGTGATATTCACTTCGCACATAGATATGAAATTTTGCACAAATCGTTTTTTACCTGATTCTAAAGTTGGAAAACAAATTGGTTTTCTCAAAGGGAAAATTCAAAAGTCTTTGAAAGTTTTTTTGATTCTAGGTTTTGAAGATGTCTATGACTCTCTAGTCATCTGTGGTAGTGTCTTTGAGATTATGTTGCATTGAGCCAGATTTTGCATCTTCCAATAGTTTGGATCTTGACAAATCAAATTCCTCTTTAAAATTTGTCCCCATCTTCCATACTGACAGATAATGTTTAGTGGCCCTTTTGATGCAATCTTTGATTTCTTTAGCCTCAAACCACCGTTGTTTCAAGGAAGTAAACATTAGTATTTTACCATTTTTGTTACTTTTGAGATGTTGTCAGGCTCGAGCTATGTTTCCCATTCAAGAATTGATGTGAATTTTCTTTGATGTACTTTCCTTCCTCCACCAACGATTCTATTATGTCTTGAAGATCCAAATTTTGTAGAAAAAAATTGCAAATTATGTCCATTTCTTTATAAAACTTAGTGTGCACTTTCCTCATTATCTGGCTCACGTGTGTTTCTTAGGCCTTAAAAACTCAGAGACTATTTTTCACTTCATGATTTTGAATTGATTAAAACCTAAGAGTTTCAATTTCTACATTCATTATCGTCATCATTGGTGGCTAAATTTGCATACTTTTACTCACCCTTTTACCCTATTATTTTTATCCAATTCATGCCAATAGTGGTTAATCGATATATTAAAATGCACACGTATACCTCTTGTCATGTCTTTATGGATTATTGGTCAATGAAGAAGAGGTGTAGGGGATTATTACCGAAGTGGCTTGGTAATTATTTCCACAGATTAAAAGGGAGAATGACCAAGATCGCAATTCACTAAACGATGCTACCAAAGCCAGCAGCGCTATCCTTGAATATTGGATGCATTGGTGATTCAATCTTTAGATTAACACACTGTTATCTTTTAACATTCTGATTCATTCTGAAAACCACCATGTAATTAAGGGTAGACAATGTCGTAATTCTAGGGGTTGTATTATTGACAAATTGTATAAAGAAGAGTTGCAGGTTGTGAAAGCTATCACTATTAAGAGACGTTAAGGTTACAAGAGAAATACTCTTTGAATTTGTAACAACATACTTGTAATATTTCTTTTATTAATGAGAAGTTGATCTTTTGAGCATATTGTGATTCGTTGATCTCGCCATAGCCCTAATCTGGGAGTTCAACCCACTCTTCTAACTAGGTGTTGCTGGATTAGATGTGTGTTAGGTTTATTTCCGTGAGTTTATTATTGCGTGAATGTTCATCAATATGTTGTTGTGATCCCTTATTGTTGTTACTCTTATTGATATTACATTTATTACTTGTTCTTACTCTTATTATTGTTACAATATTGCTTGTTGTTACACATTGATGAATTTATAGTTAATGTTCAATACTGGGTATGGAAACTGTGGCCTACACATATAGTGCACGATAGCCTTCAAACAATAGGTAGAACCCCAGCTTGAAAATTAAATGTGGATTGGGTGAATTGCAAGATTCATACTTGGACACCAACATTTTGGCGTCATTATCGGGGAGGCTATTAAAGGTGCGAAATTACAACCAGCATTGACCATAGGATTGATCTCTCATCCTGGGGAAGGAAGCTTACACCTTGTGTGAGGTCCTGAGTATTAGATCGTTTGGTTGTTTGGCTCCTTGGTTTTCTTTCTTTTGTAGGATTATTCTTTCATCCTCGAGAAGGAACTTTTTATCACATTGATCTAGGTCTAGATCTTTAGAATGCCTTGTTTTTGCTTTCACAAGTATTGTTCTCTCATTGTGGGAAGGGAAGTTTTATTTTTCACCCTATTTTCAGGTCCTCAGCTTGACTTTTGTGATTTTCTTATTTACTTTCTTTTGTTTTCTTTAGGGGCCACTCTCTCATTCTCGAGAAGGAAGTTATTACCTTGTTTCAGGTCTTGAGCTTTTAATTTGTTTGAATGTTTCCCTTTTATTTCTTGATTGTATGGATAGAGACACCAATAAAAGGGGCAGAGGGAGACCCCTAAAAAGAAAAGGGGTTGATTTGAGCAGAAAAACTTACATTGAAGAGATCATCTCAAGGGATCCTTCTGGAGCATTGTCATGAGCTTTTGCTAAGGTAAGATCTCATACGAGATCTGGAGGGCATTCAGTTTCACAACCAGAACCTCCTCCAATAGCATAAGTGCAATTAGGGGAAGAAGAAGTAGCAAGCAGAGGATCTGAGGAACTGCATATGGAAAGTTTAGAGGAAGAAGATTTCAGGGAGTTCTTGGCACCATTTAATCAAGGGAGTGTTGTTAAAAAACTTCCATCACCTGTTATAGAACCTCCAAAGCCAGAAACTGTTGAAATTCCAATTGAGTATTGACAAATATTCATGGCTCCTGCAACTTCTTCAATTGAATTTCTAATCAAAGATATAAGAGGTGATGCACCATGAAGCCTATTCCTTTGACAACAATGCCCAATTTCCATGGTATTACTTCTGAGGATCAGGACACATTCCTTTTTTAATTCGACGTTGTTTCTCGGTGGTATGATTACATTTCTCACACTCATAAATTGAAGACATTTCTCGCTACTTTGAAAGTCACAACTTTAAAATGGTTTATGGGTTTTGGAGAAAATTCTATTGCTACATGGGATGATATGAAAAAATTTTCCTCGAGAAATATCAAGACTACTGCAAATCCTAGGATGTAGAGGAAGCAATTTTTAAGATTATTCAGAAAGAGGATGAGAATAAGAAATATTTTGTGGAACATTTTCAATATAGTTTGTGATGAGCCCCAGAAATGGATAATTATATGGGCTCATTTTTCCTCTTATTTCGACTTAATCCACCATTCTTATTAGTTTATTGCACGTTCCTTATTATATTTATGTTAATAGAGTGAATTGGGTTAGTCATTATGCCAAAAAGTCTAATGTGTGCTTTATGCAGAATTTTGGTTAATTTTGAGACAAAATCAAAGGTTTAATGAGAATTTGGCAGCCAAATTTGTGGAAGAACAAGTGAGAGGATTTGTAGGAAGGTGTCCCCTTCATTTACGAGCCCTTACCTCAAATTCTCCATCAAAAACTCGGAGCACAAAGCCAAGGGGCTGCCAAGCAAGTCAAGTAGGATTGCTATTATCTTCAGTTCCAAGAAGCCGAGTTCCTTGATTTTAGGAGGGTTGTTGGAGGTCCCCATTTATATAAATAAGAAGGATTAGGGCCTCAGTTTTGTTAGTCAGATTTTTGTTAGATTTTAGCTATTGAACAATTTATTTTGGCACTTTAATGCAGTTCTACATTTAGCTCATCTTTTAGCTCTTTCTGTAAACAGTTTTGTGCTATGACTAGTATTTTATGATCAATGAAGATGAATTCAGCCTTGAACCAGAAATGATCTCTCTAAGGGGGTTGTAGCTCTTGGGGTTGGGCCCAACCCAAGTTCCCAGTACCTCCTTCATGTATTTATATGTGTTTTTCTTTCATTCATGAAATAATTTGTGTTATTTAGATTAAATCTTGCTTTATTACTTAGGTTGCTTTTGATGATTAGAATAATTGTTTTAGTTTCAGGTTGATTAATTATTTTGCTACAATAATAGGAAATATCCACAAAAAGGCTACCAAGTAGGCTTTGAGTTCCTTTGTCCCTACTTGGGACCATGAATTGAGACCAAAGCACTCTTGTTGCCACCAAAACATTATTTTTGCTTTCCAATGCAATTGTTGTGTTAGATTTCGAGTCGGAAAAGTTGATATCAGTTGTGCTTTCATACTTAGAACTATTCTTGCTCAGTTTCCATAGATTTAATGCATAACTTCCTGTCGATCAAGTTCTGTTCAACACTTTTCTGGTTTCTAGGTCAAAATTAGGTCAAAAATAAGTAAAACTTTGTTTTCATAGTTTTTGCTTGGGTCAGTTTTGAAAAGAAGTGTGAAGAGAACCTATAAGACACTCCAGCTTATCCTTACTCCATCACACAACCTACTCCAACATCTTTCTGAGGTTTTCCTTCACTCATTCACCACATTTTCCCAAACAACCCTAATTTCTACGTTTTTGTGCAAAATCGCTTTCTTATTCTTTGAAGGAAATCAACCATCACCTTCATATTTGATCATCATTGACAGAGTCCTAGACCCTCTAACACCCTCATTCAACCTTCATTTTCCTTTTTCCACAAATTTTCGTCTTCCAAACCTACAAACATCACTTTTGACCTACTCCTGTAGAACTTCATGTAGATCCCCCACAGACTTCCTTTAGAAGTTCATGTGAGCAATTTTTCAGGATCTAATCACCATGGAATTCTCCTGAAGGGTGTTAGGGACTCCTTAGGTCCTCTCCACACCTTCCTCATCATTTTCAACAATGAAATCCATCTCCTCTCACCACCAAACATCTGCACAGTCAAATAAGTTAAAGCACAACCATAATAACTCTGCAAAAAACTGCTCAAAAGCAGAGAAAGATGGTTCTTCCACATTTTCCTTCATAAGTATCTTAAGTACATGCATTTTATCTTGACAGTAGTCCATGGCACCTATTTCAATAGTTTCATCTCTTTTTCTTGCAAATTTAGGGTTAATGGGTAAAACTAGGGTTTGCATTTCCTTTCAGCTTTCATCTTCTTTCTACAAGTAGAATATCCTCTTTTGAGTTAGTTTTCTTCCATCACAATTAAAAGCTTCTTCTGAGAACTCATAGAAGTTGGTTTGAGCTCCTAGCGAACTTGTACCAACTGATCAAGTGACAACCTGCAGTAAGAGCTAGTACTTTTCCATACAGCACCATCGCTTCCAAGTTTGTTACGAATTACCGGGTTAATAAAAGTAAAGAAGGAAGTCCCAGGAGTTGCAACATCATTATTGCAATACTGAAGCCAATATCTTTTTGGCGTCGTTGTCGAGGAAGCGTCAGAATATTTGTGATTACTGTTTTTCTTCTATTTTCTACTGCAACCTTCTACTAAGTATTTTATTTCAGCAAGAGTAAAGTAGTTGTTTTATTTCAATTCTACAATTTCAATTCCCCAATTTCAATTCTACAAAAGTAGATTAGACATTTCCTGCTTTCATGTCAATTCCGCAATTTCATTTCAGCAAAAGTAGATTAGACATTTTCTTCTTTCATTTCAATTCCACAATTTCATTTCAGCAAGCGTAAATTAGACATTTCTTGCTTTCAATTCAATTCTGCAATTTCATTTAAGCAAGTGTAAATTAGACATTTCCTGCTTTCATTTCAATTCTGCAATTTCCATTTTAGAAAAATAGATTAGTCATTTCCTTACTTTCATTTCAATTCTACAATTTCATTTCAGCAAGATAGATTTTAGTTAGTTGCAATTTGTTGTTCAATCCATTCTAGTTTTGCAGGTAGAAGTAGAAAAAAACAAAAAACAACCAAAAAGATTTCCTTTCATGCCTTGTAGGAGTAGAGATAATTCAGAAAAATGTTTGCACAACACCCCCACTGCTTCACATAGCCAACCTTCTCTCTTCTTTGGTGGCTGCGATCAAGAAACACTCTTAGCTAATAGCTAGACATAGTTGAAGAACCTATAGGGGACGAAGAAGAATAAAACATTCCTCTGGAGCCCATGGCTAAAAACAGAAATGATGGGAGCAATACCTTTTCTTCCAACTCATCCCTTAGAGGTTAATTTGAAAATCATATGGAAGATTTCAAAAGCGAGATGAGATAGACTATTGCCATGCATATCAAAAGAATACAACAAGAAGAAGAGAAGGCTTTGGCCATCTTTTGTCCCAGGTGCCCTAGAAAGCATCCAAGGAACAAATGTCCATTCCACTCCATAGAAGTGTGTTTTGTCTGTGAAAAAGGCCATCTTATGAATCAATGCCCTTCCTTACTAATATTAAAGCTGCATATCAGAGGGCCAAAGGCGCCACTGAACCACTCTATTTCATGAACCAAAGCAGGCCACATGGACCCAAACCATACCAGCAGGGGATGCAAGGGACATCGCAGGCATACTACAACCCCAAACAAGTCACATTCATACCTTACTGGGGTCCCCCTGCACATCCTTCCTTGTCCACACCCCCTCCTTGATCATATCCTCCTCAATATCATGCTCAACCAGCTACTCATTCATTTCATTCATATGCTCAACCACAGCTTCAGTGAATACACCTCATCAAGGGTGGAGGCCCCAGTACAACACTCCCATTCTTTTCCCTCCACCACCTGCTCAACCACAACCATTACCTCCTACTCGTCCAAGAAACCCCAAATACCTGCTCAACCAAAACCAAACCCGAATAACAAACAGACCCAACAAGTATATAGTGGGGAACCACCATTTCCAAACCTGCACATTGGAGTAGCTCAACCTAATTGCAAAGATGAGGTACAACACTTCCAAACAACTACTCTTGAGCTCAATGACATTCACCATAGCTCAGGAAGAGTATTGCAAAAAGGAGATTATATTGATAGCACTTAAGGACCACATCCAGCAAAAGCAGATTCAAAAGAGAAGATCAAAGGACCATGAGATGCACTTGATGAAGAGAAGACATCAAAATCAGAGATCGAGAGAGCTCCCTCATGGTTACTGTTATCACTCAGGTTGTCCCTTGGCTCCTTCAGGGATACGGCCGAGGTAACCACAGACCAAGCTTTGGACTGCCGGTCCTAGCCTACCAGCAGTCAGAGAGGGCTCTCTCTTCGGGATTTAGCTT
>APFE031562869.1:20383-31588 GCA_000404065.3 Pinus taeda | reverse complement strand
CCCCCCCCCCCCCTCTCAGTATTATTTCCAACACCGTCAGCTAGAGTGATCCAATGAATAGGGTACTTATTGGACCACACATGTTAATAGACATGGAGTAGGAAATGCAGGTTATAAAGAAGAATCTAAAGGCACCACAAGATAGAAATAAGAGTTATGCAGATCAACACAGGTTGTTCAAGGAGTTTCAGGTTGGGGAGCATGTGTATTTGTGCATCAAGCCCAAGAAAATATCTTTGAGGTTTAGTTCATGTGCCAAGTTGGCACCGTGGTATTGTAGGCCTTTCGAGATCCTTGAGAGGATTGGACCAGTGGAATACTGATTTGCACTACCTCCAACAGTGACAGTCCATGATGTTTTCCATATTTCTTTTCTTAAGAAGTATATAAAGGATGTTGATCATGTTATTTATTGGTCTGTATTGTAGGTGGAGCAAGAAGGAGAGTTCCAGCTAGAGCCTCCGTGCATATTGTAGTGGAAACATGTCATGCTCAAGAACAGAGCCATATAGAAAGTTAAAGTGTAGTGGAAGTACATTGGGCCTGAAGAAGCTATATGGGATATGGCAGATCAGATGTGGGCCCTATATCCTTAATTGTTTTCTAGTTGAGGCAAAGTAGTTTTGGTTTGATGTTGGTATATGTTTGGCATATGTTTTTCTGATGCTTTGGTATATGTATGTATATGTATATGGATGTAAATACCACCATGACCTAAGTTATAAATATCTAATAAGCAGTATGGGTGTCATATTATTATGGTTGTTATATTGTCATTTTTTCATGATATTTTGCTTTCGAGCAGGTCTCTCATTGTAAATATTGTAATGAGATAAGTTATAAAGCTCCATGGGTAGTATGTTTGATTTTCAATAGTTTTACTGAGGTCATGGTGTGGTTTAACACCAAGGATGGTGTTCCCCAAGGGGGAGGGTTCTGTAATAGACTTGGTGAAAATTTCATGTAATAAAAGTTAATAAAGGCAAAAAAAGGCCACGATTAAGGGACACTTATTCCAAGTTGAATCTTGGGCAAAGATACCATAGTGGGCATCACTGGATGTGTGTTTTGGCTAAGGAAAATAGGAAAAGGCTAAGGCTAATGCATTAAAAGGAAAAAAGGCATTTTTGGCACATTTGTTAATGAAAATAAAGGAAAATAGGAGAAAAGGAAGGTAAAAGTCCACAGGTTGCATGTGAGGAGGAGATTAAAAGAAAATAATGGAAAATGAAGAAAATAGAGGCCTCATTAATAAAAAGTCTTCTAAGGATCAGTGGGCAAGATTTTGCTAACCTTTTGTCAGTTCAAGTTTGGAGAACTCTCATTAGTCTCTCTCTCTCTCTCTCTCTTGGTCACTGAGCACTCTAGCTTTGGAGCAAGGAAGGAAAGCAAGGATCAAGGAAAGGAAAGCAAGATCAAGTAGCTTCAGCAGGGATACGTGCAACTAACCGTTTGCATGTGTGAGTTTCTAGCTGGTTTGGACATGCATGGCTTTGCATGTTCATGTATGGTTCTCTTGTTGTTAGAGGCATGGTTTTGTTGAGTTATGACAGTGGTTTTCGACCTAGCCTTACAATTTTCTGGATGCCATGGTGTTGGGATGTTTTTTTTGGTTTTTAAGCTTTAGTTTGTCAAATGGATTTCGAAATCTGGGGTGGAGGTGGTCTCAAGGTTCATTCCCAAAGGCCTAGGAATCCCTTGATTGATTTTGGTGGGATACAAGGTAAAGCTTGAGGGAGAAGTCTCGATTTAGGGCTTAGTGATCTAGGATTAGATTGCGGTAAAGCCTAAGAGACAAGGAGATAGAAAATTCTTCAAGGATAGTGATGGATTCCGGATGGCATTCAAATTTCGGTTCGGTTGTGATCGGAGCACCGGTCTTGGTGTGATCATGGTTTGGTGAGGGTGGATGTGGTTTAACCTCTGGATTTCCTTGGTTGTTCTTGGATTGGTTGTTCTATGAGATCCCAAATTCATGCTTGGAATAGGGCATGTGGGTGACTAGCTGAAAGAGCGATTTGGTTCAACCATGTCTATGGTCGGGTGGTACTTAGAAGTCCCGAACTTGGTCAAATTTGACTATGATTAATAAACGCTAGGTTCTCTTACTTTTGTACTTATTTATATGTGGATTTAATGGCTATAATATCTCTGATATTTATATGGTTTAATGTTCGTTATAAGCATGGTTATGTGACTGGTTCATGTCATGGTTATTTCATGTATTTACTTGTAATTGTTAAATGAATGGATGCAAGACCCAATTGATGATATAATAGTCCAATGGAGAAGGAGGTGATCCTTCTGGTTATGTTTAATAATTTCTTTAAGTCATTTATGCTCTGCCTTGTATCCTAGACCTGTAGGTTGCATCGATGCCAAGTGTTTGACATAATGTTAGTCCCAGTTGGGGATACTCAACCCTAGTCCTGAGGTTGATTTTTTATTTATCAGCATTGTTATCATGTCTTTGATGGATTCTGAAGGTTGTAGCAAGTTTGCGGCAGAGGTCAATATTCTAGACTAGAAAAGTGGCTCAAATCTTGAGGTCACTGGCACAGGTCTGTTGAGAAAATTCCACAATTGCTGGCACAAATGCCTATGAGAGTGAATTTGAGTTGTTGGTCTATGTCTTGCCTATAACATGAGAGCGACTTTGGGTTAAGAGGATTAAAACATCAGTGGGACCCATGGGACAAGATGTCTGAGAGGCTCACATGTCTCCTCAGGGTGTAATTGCTAATGTGGATGGGATTGTTTGATGAGTTCCATTGATTACATTTTCTTAAGGTCACCAAGGAGATTGAATCCCTTATAGTAACCTCTCTCATCACATGTTTTCCCATATGGTTGGCTGCTTGGGTGGACCTGGGAGGAGGGGGTGTTGCACTAAGCATGAAATTGTATTAACTAAGTTGAAAGAGTCAATCCTGTGGCTATTAGCCAAACGTTAAGGAAACCCAAAAAATAGCACAGGAACATATCTTTTGTCCAAATAAATAGCCTTACTATAATGACCGAATATTGTAAAATCAGGAATTTAATTCTATTAGGAAAATTGTTGACTATCCTATCACTATAGTGGATAATAATATCATGCTCACAAGTTATATTGTGGATGAGTCCATTTGAATGGCCTCAAAATTTGATTCCTCTTCATCATTGCCAAGGAATTTCATATTTGATTTTCTTTGCCAAAGTGGACACCTTGTCTTAAAGATCCTTTAATCACAACCACAAACATCGGTGTCGAGGAAAATTTCATATTGTTCCTCACTCCTTTCCACCAAAACCTTGCCCATGCTAGTCTTCACCTACTAATTAAAATCAATGTTATGCATGTATTATGTATTTTTTGAGTGAGTGTTTCCTAGGTCTAGTACCTAATGACCATTCTCCTTAATTTATATGTGTCAAATAAACCTCCTTTCGACCAATGATTCATTCTCTATCACATTAATCTCCTGTCACACAAAATTTGGTATATTCTCCTACTAATGAGTTGTCATCAATGCCTCAACATTGAATCGGGATTAGAGTGGAACAATGGAGGTTTAGGGTTTGGGTCAGACCTACAATGGCAGAGCTACACAGACCACAACGACTTTTTCGTAGCTGTCCAGTAATATGGACAACAACAAACCACAAGGAATAGCACACAAATCACGGACATCCCCCAGGGGGAGGATACAATGCCTCCCCCTAATGATCTAGAAAACATTCAGATGCACACAGAAGATTCCAGTAAATAGGCCCAGGAAGAAATGGGAACGGGACTTGGTATACAAACATACAATACAAACATAAATGTAGCTCCCAAAGCAACATTGACTACCTGTAAGCTTGTTGCAACTGAAAGACCTAAGATTGAGCTCCCAAGTCAGCGAATCAATACTCAAATCCAGTACATGAAGGATCATGCCTTAATAGGGAAATTTATAGGCTTCTAACCTACAGAGAAAGCTTTGCATGGATGGATCACACCCAAATGGAAACCAAAAGGTCACATTACCCTGCAGTTGGGGCCAAAGGCCTTATTTATGGCAGTTTTCAACTGTATAGCAGATCAAAACAGAGTCCTCGATGGAGGACCATACTTTTTTAATGCAGTTGGTTTGTATCTGAGAGACTGGATTGAAAGAATCAACCTGGGCAAAGAAGATCTAAGCTGGGCACCAATATGGATCTGCCTCTATTCCCTTCCATTGGAGTACTGGGATGAATATTCACTGCAAGATATTGGTAATGGACTAGGGGAATTAATCAAAATTGTGGAGGAGACAAAACTTAGAAGATATACCTCCTATGCCCGCATTTTCGCTTATATGCATCTGAGCAAGGCCCTTCTGGATGCGTTAAGTTTATATCTTGACGATTTTTAATGGATTTAGTCAATAGATTATGAACATGTCCCATTTCGATGCAGAAAATTCCATGCCCTTGGCCATCTCATTCATGACTTCCCATCAATTCTGAAAACTTCGACCTCTACCTCCTCAGATAAACCTGACTCAGATGGATTTACCAAGGTCAACAATCACAAAAAGAACCACAAAAACCCATTTCAAACCCTAAAACACCTTCCGCCAATACTTCCATGCCATCCACCAGCAATAGCTTTAAGACCTTAGCCCAGTCGGATTTGAATGACTTTGAGAATCCATCACACTCTGAGGAGACGCCCAAGATGACATCACAATTCATTCCCACTGGCTCAAAGAAGCCCTAGAAGCCTAAGTAATCCATAGATCCCACCACCTCCTTACCCATGACTCTGAAATGGAAATCTTAGGGCATGGAAGTTGAAAATGTGCAGCGTGAAACCACGGATGTAACGGAAATAACATAGGAAAGGAGTGAAGTCCAGCACATGGAAGAGGAGCTTGAAAGCATAGATATTGGAGATCTGGACATACTTGGATTAGAACAAGCTTGCAAGAAAAAAGAATATGACAAGATCCCAAAAAGACAGCTGGAAAACCTGGAAAACCTGGAATTCATCCTTTCTAGAGCACAACAACAAAGAACCCTAGGCATTCAGCCTGGAAGTCAATGGGATGGCAAAAACATTCCTAAAGATAATAAAAAAAAGAGGAAGGAAAATGGATCTTCAAAGAACTATTCACATCGGGGAAATGCTGGTGGAATTGGGAAGATATTCCAAGCTTACAAAGTATTACAATCCCCTACCCAATAATGAATCATGAAGCTCACTTCATGGAATATTAGAGGGCTAAATAGCCAGGGGAAATACAAATTGATAAAAAATATGATTCAGCAGGAGAAACCCCAAGTCTTCTTCATGTAAGAAACTAAATGCAACTCTACAACACTGGGTCAAACCCTTGCAAAAGCATGGCCTGGTAGTCAAGCAGTAGCAGTGGATGCCTTAGGAGCTTCAAGAGGTCTAGCAATAGTCTGGGACAAACGATCTATCACACTTACTAACATTCATGCGAGTAAGCACTTCATTCAAGCCACATTTCATATAAAAGGGACAAATGTGCATGGTCACCTAACCAATGTCTACTTCCCCCAGGAGGCAATGCATAAGATAGACATATTGAATACTTTATCTTTGATCAACTCCAATAGAACACATCCACTCTGGATTACAGGAGGAGACTTCAATATGATTACAAATTTGGAAGAAAAACGAGGAGGCAAGACCAAACTAAATAATGAAAGCATTCATTTAAAAAATTTCATCCAAAACAACTGGCTCATAAATATGCCATTCAACAATGGAATCTACACTTGGAATAACAAGCGAGCAGGTACACATCAAATTGCCTCTCAATTGGATAGATTTTTGCTTTCCGACAATGCAATCCCTCTTGGAGGAGACTTCTCAACCTCAATCTTACCTCTCACAAGCTCAGATCACTGACCAATATCGCTCCAATGGCAAAGACCAGGAGGAACTACACGGTAGCCTTTCCACTTTGAAGCATTCTGGTTGATGCATCTAGACTTCAACAACCTGATAAATGTGGTCTGGAAAAGTTTCAAAACCCCGGATGGCTCAAAAATGTATCAATTCCAGCAAAACCTTAAAAATCTCAAAAAAAACATCAAGCAATGGAATCAACTTACCTTTGGCAATATCTTCCAAGCACAAAATGCTCTAGATCAAGAAATGAAAAGACTACAGCAGATGATCATCATGGAGGGAAGATCCGAAGCACTCTCAGAGCAGGAAAAACACCTTCAGACACAAATATCAGAAAGAGCAAAGCAAGAAGAAATACTATGGAAACAAAAATCAAGAGTTAGATGGCTTAAGGAGGGCAAAAGAAACACAAATTTTTTTGATCGCACCACTATCCAGAGAAGAATGCACAACAACATCACTCACATCAAGAATCGACAAGGAGAATGATTGGAAAAACATGAGGATGTAGAACAAAAGATTCTTACTTATTTCAGGCAGGTACACCAAGAACCTCAAGTGGATAGGCAGCTAGCCATAGAGAATATCACCAAGAACATCCCAAAAATCATAACAGAGGAACACGGTCAGGTCCTCCTCAGGCCAGTATCCTTACAAGAAGTGGATAATGCAATGTGACAACTCAAAGAAGGAAAGGTGTTTGGCCTTGACGGTTTCACATCCAATTTCTTCCACAGCTTCTAGGATCTAATTAAAGAGGAGGTCTAGCAGGTTGTTGAGGAATCCAGGACTATTAGATGGATGCTTCCCTCTTTGAATGTGACCTTCATTTCCCTCATCCCCAAGGAAGTGAAATCTCAGACTCTTGATAAATTCAAGCCTATCGCACTTTGTAATGAAATTTACAAAATCATTTCCAAAGTTATTGCCTCACGAGTAAAGCTGTTGCTACCATTACTCATATCACCAGAGAAATCAGGCTATGTGGAAGGTCGGTAAATCACGGATGGCATCATTCTCACCCACGATATTATTCACTCCTTGAAGCAGTTCAAAAAAGTAGGTATGCTTCTAAAAATTGACCTCTCTAAAGCTTTTGATAGTTTAAGCTCGAATTACATTCAAAAGATGTTGATTGCCTTTGTATTCTTCCCCCCCGGGTTAGATGGGTCATGAGTCTCATCACTTCCACCTTCTTCTCCATTCTGGTCAATGGAATCCCTTCCACCCCCTTCCATCCATCTAGAGGAATCTGACAAGGTGATCCACTATCCCCTTTTTTGTTCGTCTTAATGGCGGAAGGGCTTGGAAGAAATATCAAAGAAGCTCTTCACTCCCAGCAGCTAAGAGGCCTCCCCTTTCCCAAAACCCCTGCTTTTACCCACCAACAATTCGTGGATGATAACTTGTTGTTTGGCCATCCTTCGGTTCAGGAAGCTCTCAAATTAAAATCCCTTTTGACTGAGCTCTCAGATGCCTCTGGTGCTAGCATTAATAAGGTTAAATCCCAAATTTTTTTCTTTCGTACCCCTGTTATCACTCAATCTTCAATAGCTCATATCCTTGGATTCCCGATAGCCACTCCCTCCTCTAAATATCTATGGGCTCCCATGACTGACACTGCTTTAAAGCACTCATCTTGGCAACTGCTCTTGGAAAAATTGGAAGCTCGTCTCTCCTCTTGGACTTACAGAGCCCTTAATATGGCCAGCCATCTAGTCTTAATAAAAGTTGTCCTGCAGTCCATGCCTCTTTATCTCTTTTCAGTTCCGGTAGCACCAAAATGGGTACTCAAGGAAATCAAACATCTTCAGAGAACCTTTATGTGCGGAAATTCGGGACAACATAGAAAATGGGCACTAGTGAAATGGGCCATAGTATGCCTTCCAAAAATCTTGGGAGGCATTGGGCTTCGTGATCCTCAACACAGTAATGCTTTCATGGGAGCATGCATCTAGTGGGAATGGATCTGCGCGCCACATACTCCCTGTGCTATCCTTTGGACAACAAAATATGCCAACAACCGACCAGTAGATGATCTAATCCGACTCACAAAAGTAGGCTCAGGATCCTTAATTTGGAATGCAGCTAAACAAAACAAGGATATAATCCAACAACATAGCTTCTGGGAAGTTAAGGATGGTAATAATGCAAGGTTCTGGGAGGACTCTTGGCAGCAAAGACCCAAGCTAACGGACCTGATCAAACCCCAACAAATACCAGATTGGGAAGAGCAACTGATGGACGAGGTTAGCCAACACTGGATGCCCACTCTCACACAGGGATACAGATAATGGATAAGCTTAAACCACATCATTAGGCAAGGCACAGAGTCCATTCAGAAAAATTTGGAGGCAGAACGTTTTAATAGAAAAATACGCTATTCCGATAAGAAGGATATAATAAGATCAGGTTACGAGGCACGAGGTATCTTCACTACACACGAGGCATACAATATAATTATAAGGAATCACACAATCAAGGATCCTCTTTGGAACAAAGTTTGGGCCCCCAACATTTGGCCAAAAGTATCCACTTTCCTCTAGTTGCTATGTCAAAATAAAATCCTCACTTGGGACAATCTGCGGAAAAAAAGTTTTCATGGGCCCTCCATTTGTCCCAACTGTAAACAAGAGGAAGAAACCACTGTGCATCTAATGAAATCATTCCCATTGGAAAACAGACTCTAGGAAAAAGCACGCTTAAAATGCCAAAAAGAAGGAAGAATTAAAGAGGATATCACCAACATTGTACGCAACTGGGCAATCAATCCATATAAGAGCAAACTGTTAAACTCTTTATGGAAACTTATCCCAGGTCCTCTCATGTGGAAAATATGGAAAGAAAGAAACCAACGCATCTTCAAGGACCAATCCTCACCTTTAGAAGCCCTATGGAACAACGTTTGCCAAAACCTTCGGGAAACCTTAATGCTCCAAACCTGGAATGAAGAACAATTTCCTTCCATTCCACAGGAGCGGAATATATGGGAAAAATGGAATCTTCAATGGAACTAGGTACATGTAAATCATGGTAAACCCTCTTCACAAAGTAAGATACTAGACAAATGGCTTCCTCTACCCCAACATATGATACAACTTAACTTCGATGGAGCTTCCAAAGGCAATCCGAGCAAAGCAGGATATGGAAGAGTATTCAGGGATCATAAAGGCAAACCTCTTCTAACCTTCATAGGCTCAATTTGCTTGGATACGAATAACTCAGCTGAATTAGAAGGGCTATGGTAGGGGCTTCAACTAGCCCAACTTCATGGTTTCTTCCCACTTTTAATTGAAGGTGATTCTCAGATTCTCATTAACATGGTTAATCAAATTCTGCAGGGAACACTATCATACAAAGTGGTCAGCGGTTAGAGATTGGCGGAAAGATTAGAGCTCATCGAATAATGGCTCTCCACCCGTAGAGCAGTCACCTTCAAACACATCCGCAGGGATGGCAACAAAGTGGTTGATCTTTTAGCTAACATAGGAGTGGATAGTGGATGGAATCTACATGCAAGCTCGCTTAACACTATTGCCACTGCACCCCAGATAAAGGATTACAATGAATTGGTGCAAAGTGAATTAGTACAGGGTGAAGAAGCACACCCAAATGCGGGTGATAACCATAACATTAATGGTGATTAGACAGACAAGCAGCGGGAGGACTGGCCACATGGCCACCCACGTCCCCTCCCAAGCCAGACTGAAAAGAATTCATGGTGCCTCGCAAGTGAGATTAATTGGGTTCTCCAGCCGAGATTTCTCCATCAAGCTCATAGAAATGGCCTCCATAGATCATAACGCAGTTCTTCCTCCTCTTCTCCATAGCATTTTCCCTCCTCAAGCAGTGGAGCCTTGCTCTCGCAGAGTAACTGGAAGCCACTGTCGGCTGCTCAACTGCGTAGACGTTGGTAATGGGTATCATTTCTCCCACACCAGGCACTGTAATCTGATTCCAGCTCAGAATTCCTCCACTCTCTCTCTCTCTGCATAGCCCTTCCACCAATCTCCCCATTGGTAGCTCTGTGTAGAATTCTCCATGGCTTGCATCCGCCACCGAATGTGTAGCAGAAGAGAGGGTAGTCATGGCAGTGGCATCTGTCCTCCTGCTATGCCTAGCCCTAATTCTACCTCCTCCTCCTCTTCTCCTGACATTTCAAATCCTTATAGCTCCTTCTCTGGCCGGTATCTTCATACCCATAGTGGCAGAGGATGGGCTCAGCTCCAAGGTGCCTGGAGGAGGGATACAGATGTTCATGCGGCCAATTTTCCCCTTCCCCCTCACCCCGCTCCTCACACAACTCAATTTCATTTCCACAACACCCTTCATAGACCTGTTGTCATCGCCACAGTCACCATCACCTTCTCTCAGGAAAACAACCTGCAGGAAGCTCTGCTAGAGAACAATGGTGAGCGGCAGAGGGCCGCTCAAAGGAACAGGAGTGTCCACGACCTAGGCAAGTAGCAGCTGGTTGAGGATGTTGCCACCCTACATGGAAAGGAGTTGGTTGGCAGTCAACAGGCTATTGGAGGTAGAGATGGAGACACGCAGGCACTTGGAGGCAGAGCAAGGGACACGTCCAGCCCCCATGCAGAAGAAGGGAGCTCCGATGGCACTCAACCAGCTCGTGGAAATCAAAGCGACACGTCAACAAAGGAGGAGGAGTGTTACAAGTACGTGTGTCTTATCAAGGAAGAGCCTGCCCCAGACGACCTCCAAGATTGACACTTGGCAGCCAAGTGTCACCCTTCTGCCAGCTGGTGTTTTCTTATGCTGATAGGATGATTTCAGTTATGACTTGTTTTGTTAAAACTTTCCTCTTCATTGTTTTTTGCAATGTTTACTATTTTTGGTTAAGACTGGTAACCCCTATGTGGGTTTTTTCTATTTCCATAGACTGGTTTCCCCATCGATGGGGCAGTCGAGCTTAGACTATTATATTTTTTAACAAATGATGTTCAACACTATTGAGGCCAGAGCCTCGATGTACTTATTTTTTGTTTCATATCAATAGAATAGTTTTACTTAGAAAAAAAAACATTGAATCAAGATTCATTTGAGGTTGCCCCCTTCTTTTTCTTTGACCAAGATGATCATGGGAGGAGCTAGGATGCTCCATGGTGAGGGATAGAGTATGGTTCAGAGGGATTAAGAGAAGGTGAATATGGAAAAGGGGACTAAAAAGCATCAATTTTAGTGGCAATCACAGAAGGGAGGGATAAAGAGAGAGATGGAGTACCCACCAACACCAGAAATCACAACAATATGTTTTAAGATATTAATTTGAAATTGATAAACGTGACATATAT
>APFE031562869.1:0-11338 GCA_000404065.3 Pinus taeda | reverse complement strand
CTACACTAGTACAAGATTGTAAACAGGTTTTTCTTATATTAAAATAAGACAACACTAGGTGGTTTTTGTCCCGCATTGGGTTTCCACCTTAAATCTTGGTGTTCATGTGTGTTGCTTAGTGTGATGGTTTATTCTATTATTACTGCACATGGTTATTGTTTATGTTGTTAATGAAGTACTGATGCACTGATTAAAAATCAACATATGCTGAACTAAATGAATCATAAGTTTGTTGGATATATGCTGGTTGCTTTACAGACAGTTGCATGTACACACAAGTTACCTTCATTGAAGTAGTGTATATAAATTTGAGTATGAAAAGAAAAAGTTATTGTTTTGATAAATACTTATTCACCCTCCCTCTCAGTATTATTTCCAACACCGTCAGCTAGAGTGATCCAGTGAATAGGGTACTTGTTGGACCAGACATGTTAACAGACATGGAGTAGGAAATGCAAGTTATAAAGAAGAATCTAATGGAACCACAAGACAGACATAAGATTTATGCAAATCGGCACAGGGTGTTCAAGGAGTTTTAGGTTGGGGAGCATGTGTATTTGTGCATCAAGCCCAAGAAAAGATCTTTGAGGTTTGGTTCATGTTCCAATTTGGCACCACAGTATTGTAAGCCTTTCGAGATCCTTGAGAGGATTGCACCAGTGGAATGTCGACTTGCATTGCCTCCAACAATGAAAGTCCATGATATTTTCCATGTTTATTTTCTTGAGAAGTATATAAAGGATGTTGATCATGTTATTGAGTGGTCTATATTGTAGGCGAAAAAAGAAGGAGAGTTCCAGCTGGAGCCTCAGTGCATATTGCAGCAGAAACATCTCATGCTCAGGAACAGATCCATATAGCAATTTAAAGTGTAGTGGAAGTACATTGGGCCTGAAGAAGCTATATGGGATATGACAGATCAAATGTGGGCCCTATATCCTTAATTGTTTTCTAGTTGAGGAAAAGCAATTTTGGTTTGATGTTTGTATATGTTTGACATATGTTTTGCTGATGTTTTGGTATATGTATGTATATGTATATGGATGTAAATACCACCATGAGCTAAGTTATAAATATCTAATAAGCGGTATGGTCGTCATATTATTATGGTTGCTATATTGTCATTTTTTCATGATATTTTGCTTTTGAGCAGGTCTTTCATTGTAAATATTGTAACGAGATAAGTTATAAAGCTCCATGGGTACTATGTTTGATTTTCAGTAATTTTACTGAGGTCATGGTGTCGTTTAACACCAAGGATGGTGTTCCCCAAGGGGGAGGGTTCTGTAACAACCTTGGTGACAATTTCATGTAATAAAAGTTAATAAAGGAAAAATAAGGCCACAGTTAAGGGACACTTATTCCAAGTTGAATCTTGGGCAAAGATACCATAATGGGCATCACTGGATGTGTGTTTTGGCTAAGGAAAATAGGAAAAGGCTAAGGCTAATGCATTAAAAGGAAAAAAGGCATTTTTGGCACATTTGTTAATGAAAATAAAGGAATATAGGAGAAAAGGAAGGTAAAAGGCCACAGGTTGCACGTGAGGAGGAGATTGAAGGAAAATAATGGAAAATGAAGAAAATAGAGGCCTCATTAATAAAAAGGCTTTTGAGGATCAGTGGTCAAGATTTTACTAACCTTTTGTCAGTTCAAGTTTGGAGATCTCTCATTATTCTCTCTCTATCTCTCTCTCTCTCTCTCTCTCTCGGTCACGTAGCACTCTAGCTTTGGAGAAAGAAAGGAAAAGAAGGCAAAGTGAAAGGAAGGAAAGCAAGATCAGGTAGCTTCAGTAGTAATACATGCAGGTAACCCTTTGCATGTGTGTTTTCTAGCTGGTTTGGACATGCATGGCTTTGCATGTTGGTGTATGGTTCTCTTGTTGTCAGAGGCATGGTTTTGTCGAGTTATGACAGTGGTTTCAAGCTAGCGTTACATTTTTTTGGATGCCATAGTGTTGGGATGTTTATTTTGGTTTTTGAGCTTTGCTTTGTCGGATGGATTTTGGAATCAGGGTGGAGGTGGTCTCAAGCTTCATTCCTGAAGGCCTAGGAATCCCTTGATTGATTTTAGTGGGATACATGGTAAAGCTTGAGGGAGAAATCTCGATTTAGGGCTTAGTGATGTGGGATTGGATTGCGGTAAAGCCTGAGAGACAAGAAGATAGAAAATTCTTCAAGGATAGTGATGGATTCTGGATGGCATTTCAATTTCGATTCGGTTATGATCGGAGCACCGGTTTTGGTGTGACCACGGTTTGGTGAGGGTGGATGTGGTTTAACTTTTGGATTCCCTTGGTTGTTCTTGGATTGGTTGTTCTATGAGATCCCACATTCATGCTTGGAATATGGCATGTGGGTGACTGGCTGAAAGAGCGATTTGATTCAGCCATGTCTGTGGTCGGGTGGTACATGAAAGTCCTAAACTTGGTCGGATTTGACTATGATTAATAAAAGCTAAGTTCTCTTACTTTTGTACTTATTTATATGTGGATTTAATGGCTATGATATCTCTAATATTTATATGGTTTAATGTTCGTTATAAGCATGGTTATGTGACTGGTTCATCTCATGGTTATTTCATGTATTTATTTGTAATTGTTAAATGAATGGATGCAAGACCCAATTGATGATATAATAGTCCAATGGAGAAGGAGGTGATCCTTCTGGTTATGTTTAATAATTTCTTTAAGTCATTTATGCTCTGCCTTGTATCCTAGACCTGTAGGTTGCATCGATGCCAAGTGTTTGACATAATGTCAGTCCCTGTTAGGGATGCTCAGGCCTAGTCCTGAGGTTTATTTTTTATTTATCAGCATTTTTATCATGTCCTTGATGGATTCTGAAGGTTGTAGCAAGTTTGTGGTAGAGGTCAAGATTCTGGACTAGAAAAGTGGCTCAAATCTCGAGGTTGCTCGTACAGGTCTGTTGAGAAAATTCCACAATTGCTGGCACAAACGTCTATGAGAGAGAATTTGTGTTGTTGGTTGATGTCTTGCCTATAACATGAGAGAAAATTTGGGTTAAGAGGCTTAAAAAATCAGTGGGACCCAGGGACAAGATGTCTAAGAAGCTCACATGTCTCCTCAGGGTGTAATTGCTGATGTGGATGGGTTTGTTTGATGAGTTCCATTGATTCCATTTGAGATTGAATCCCTTATAGTAACCTCTCTCATCACATGTTTTCCCATCTGGTTGCCTGCTTGGGTGGACCTGGGAGGAGGGGGTGTTGCACTAAGCATGAAATTGTATTAACTAAGTTGAAAGAGTCAATCCTATGGCTATTAGCCAATCGCTAAGGAAACCCAAAAAATAGCACAGGAACATATCTTTTGTCCAAATAAATAGCCTTACTATAATGACCGAATATTGTAAAATCAGGAATTTTATTCTATTAGGAAAATTGTTGACTATCCTATCACTATAGTGGATAATAATATCATGCTCACAAGTTATATTGTGGATAAGTCAATTTGAATGGCCTCAAAATCTGATTCCTCTTCATCATTGTCAAGGAATTTCATATTTGATTTTCTTTGCCAAAGTGGACACCTTGTCTTATAGTTTCTTTAATCACAACCACAAAGATCAGTGTCGAGGAAAATTTCATATTGTTCCTCACTCCTTTCCACCAAAACCTTCCCCATGATAGTATTCACCTGCTAATTAAAATCAATGTTATGCATGTATTATGTATTTTTTGAGTGAGTGTTTCCTAGGTCTAATACCTGATGACCATTCTCCTTAATTTATATGTGTCAAATAAACCTCTTTTCGACCAATGATTCATTTTCTATCACATTAATATCCTGTCACACAAAATTTGGTATATTATCCTACTAATGAGTTGTCATTAATGCCTCAACATTGAATCGAGATTAGAGCAAAACGATGGAGGTTTAGGGTTTGGTTCAGACCTGCAACGGCATACCTACACAGACCACAACGAATCTGTCGTAGCTCTCCAGTAATATGAACAATAACAAACGACAAGGAATAGCGCACAAATCATGGACATCCCCCAGAGGGATGATACGACACCTCCCCCCGATGATCCAGAAAACATTCAGATGCACATGAAGGATACCAGGAAAAAGGCCTAGGAAGAAATGGGAATGGGACTTGGTATACAGATAGACAATACAAACATAAATGCAGCTCCCAAAGCAACATCGGCTACCGGTAATCCTGTTGCAACTGAAAGACCTAAGATTGAGCTCCCAAGTCAGCGAATCAATACTCAAATCCAGTACATGAAGAATCATGCCTTAATAATGAAATTTATAGGCTTCTGGCCTATAGAGAAAGCTTTGCATGGATGGATCGCAGCCAAATGGAAAAAAAAAGGGCACATTACTTTTTAGTTGGGGCCTAAGGGCTTCTTTAAGGCAGTTTTCAACTGTATAGAAGATCAAAACAGAGTCCTCGATGGAGGACCATACTTTTTTAATTCAGCTGGTATGTATCTAAGAGACTGGATTGAAAGATTCAACCCGGGTAAAGAAGATATAAGCTGGGCAACAGTATGGATCCACCTCTATTCCCTTCCATTGGAGTACGGGGATGAAGATTCACTGCAAGATATTGGTAATGGACTAGGGGAATTAATCAAAATTGTGGAGGAGACAAAACTCAGAAGATATACCTCCTACGCCCGCATTTGCGTTTATATGCAATTGAGAAAGGCCCTTTTGGATGCATTAAGTTTATATCTTGATGATTTTTAATGGATTCAGTCAATAGATTATGAACATGTCCCATTTCGATGCAGAAAATGCCATGCCCTTGGCCATCTCTTTCATGACTGCCCATCAAATCTGAAAATTCTGAACTCTACCTCCTCAAATAAACCTGACTCAGATGGATTTACCAAGGTTAGCAACTACAAAAAGAACCACTAAAAACCCATTTAAAACCCTAAAAAACCTTCCGCCAATACTTCCATGTCATCCACCAGCAATACCTTTGAGACCTTAGCCCAGTCAGATCTGAATGACTTTGAGAATCCATCACACTCTGAGGAGATGCCCAAGATGACATCACAATTCATTCCCACTAGCTCAAAGAAGCCCCAGAAGCCTAATCAATCTATAGATCCCACCACCTCCTAACCCAATATGACTTCGAAATGGAAATCTTAGGGCATGGAAGTTGAAAATGTACAACATGAAACCACGGTTGTAACAAAAATAGCATAGGAAAGGAGCGAAGCCCAGCACATGGAAGACGAGCTTGCAAGCATAGATATTGGAGATCTGGACATACTTGGATTAGAATAAGCTTGCAAGAAAAAAGAATATGACAAGATCCCAAAAAGACAGCTGGAAAACTTGGAATTCATTCTTTCCAGAGCACAACAGCAAAGAACCCTAGGCATTCAACTTGGAAGTTAATGGGATGGCAAAAACATTCCTAAAGATAATAAAAAAAGAGGAAGGAAAATGGATCTTCAAAGAACTATTCACATCGGGGAAATGCTGGTGGATTTGGGAAGATATTCCAAGCTTACAAAGTATTACAATCACCTACCCAATAATGAATCATGAAGCTCACTTCATGGAATATTAGAGGGCTAAATAGCCAGGGGAAATACATATTGATAAAAAAAATGATTCAGCAGGAGAAATCCCTAGTCTTCTTCATGTAAGAAACTAAATGTAACTCTACAACACTGGGTCAAACCCTTGCAAAACCATGGCCTGGTAGTCAAGGAGTAGAAGTGGATGCCTTAGGAGCTTCAAGAGGTCTAGCAATAGTCTGGGATGAATGATCTATCACGCTTACTAACATTCATGCGAGTAAGCACTTCATTCAAGCCACCTTTCATATAACAGGGACAAATGTGCATGGTCACCTAACCAATGTCTACTTCCCCCAGGAGGCAATGCATAAGATAGACATATTGAATACTTTATCTTTGATCAACTCCAACAGAACACATCCACTCTAGATTACAGGAGGAGACTTCAATATGATTACAAAGCTGGAAGAAAAAAGAGGAGGCAGGACCAAACTGGATAATGAAAGCATTCATTCAAAAAATTTCATCCAAAACAACTGGCTCATAGATATGCCATTCAACAACAGAATCTACAGTTGGAATAACAAACGAGCAGGTACACATTGAATTGCCTCTCGATTGGATAGATTTTTGCTTTCCGACAATGTAATCCATCTTGGAGGAGACTTCTCAGCCTCGATCTTACCTCTCACAGGCTCAGATCATTGGCCAATATCTCTCTAATGGAAAAGACTACGAGGCACTACACGACAACATTTCTACTTTGAAGTATTCTGGTTGACGCATCTAGACTTCAACAACCTGATAAATGTGGTTTGGAAAAGTTTCAAACCCCGGGATGGCTCAAAAATGTATCAATTCCAACAAAACCGCAAAAATCTCGAAAAAAAACATCAAGCAATGGAATCAACTTAGCTTTGGCAATATCTTCCAAGCACAAAATGCTCTAGATCAAGAAATGAAAAGACTACAGCAGATGATCATCATGGAGGGAAGATCCGAAGCACTCTTAGAGCAACAAAAACACCTTTAGACACAAATATCAGAAAGAGAAAAGCAAGAAGAAATACTATGGAAACAAAAATCAATTGTTAGATGGCTTAAGGAGGGTGAAAGAAACAAAAAAAAATTTCATCACACCACTATCCAGAGAAGAATGCACAACCACATCACTCACATCTAGAATCGGCAAGGAGAACGATTGGAAAAACATGAGGATGTAGAACAGGAGCTTCTTACTTATTTCAAGTAGGTACACCATGAACCTCAAGTGGATATACAGCCAGCCATAGAGAAGATCACCAAGAAAATCCCAAAAATCATAATAGAGGAACACAATCAGCTCCTCCTCAAGCCAATATTCTTAAAAGAAGTGGAGAATTCAATGTGACAACTCAAAGAAGAAAAGGCACCTGTCCCTGATGGTTTCATATCCAATTTCTTCCACAACTTCTGGGATCTAATTAAAAAGGAGGTCTGGAAGGTTGTTGAGGAATCCAGGACTATTAGATGGATGCTTCCCTCTTTGAACGTGACCTTCATTTCCCTCATCCCCAAGGAAGTGCAGTCTCAGACTCTTGATAAATTCAGGCCTGTCGCACTTTGTAATGTCATTTAAAAAATCATTTACGAAGTTATTTCCTCACAAGTAAAGCTGCTGCTACCATTACTCATATTTCCAGAGAAATCAGGCTATGTGTAAGGTCGGAAAATCACGAATGGCATCATTCTCACCCACGAGATTATTCACTCCTTGAAGCAGTTCAAAAAAGCAGGTATGCTTCTAAAAATTGACCTCTCTAAAGCTTTTGATAGTTTAAGCTAGAATTACATTCAAAAGATGTTGATTGCCTTTGGATTCTCCCCCCCGGGTTAGATGGGTCATGAGTCTCATAACTTCCTCCTTCTTCTCCATTCCGGTCAATGGAATCCCTTCCACCCCCTTCCATCCATCTAGAGGACTCTGACAAGGTGATCCACTATCCCCTTTTCTATTCGTCTTAATGGCAGAAGCGCTTGGAAGAAATATCAACGAAGCTCTTCACTCCCAATAGCTAAGAGGCCTCTCCTTTCCCAAATCCCCTGCTTTTACCCACTAACAATTCATGGATGATAACATGCTATTTGGCCATCCTTTAGTTCAGGAAGCTCTCAAATTAAGACCCCTTTTGACTGAGTTCTCGGATGCCTCTAGTGCCAGCATTAATAAGGCTAAATCCCCAACATTTTTCTTTCATACCCCTGTTATCACTCAATCTTCAATAGCTCGTATCCTTGGATTCACGATAGCCACTCTCCGCTCTAAATATCTAGGGGCTCCCATGACTGACACTGCTTTAAAGCACTCATCTTGGCAACTTCTCTTAGAAAAATTGGAAGTTCGTCTCTCCTCTTGGACTTATAGAGCCCTTAATATGGCCAGCCATCTAGTCTTAATCAAAGATGTCCTGCAATCCATGCCTCTTTATCTCTTTTCAGTTCCGGCAGTGCCAAAATGGGTACTCAAGGAAATTAAACATATTCAGAGAACCTTTATGTGGGGAAATTCGGGACAAAATAGAAAATGGGCACTAGTGAAATGGGCCATAGTATGCCTTCCAAAAATCTCAGGAAGCATTGGGCTTTGTGATCCTCAACACAATAATGCTATCATGGGTGCATGCATCTGGTGGAAATGGATCTCGGTGCTGCATACTCCCTAGGCTGTCCTCTGGACAGCAAAATATGCCAACAACCGACCAGTAGATGATCTAATCTGACTCACAGAAGTAGGCTCAGGATCCTTAATCTGGAATGCAACTAAACAACACAAGGATATAATCCAATAGCACAACTTCTGGGAAGTTATGGATGGTAATAATGCAAGGTTCTGGGAGGACTCTTAGTAGCAAAGGCCCAAGCTGAGGGACCTGATCAAACCCCACCAAATACCGGATTGGGAAGAGCAACTAATGGACAAGGTCAACTAGGACTGGATGCCCACTCTCACACAAGGATATAGATAATGGATAAGCTCTGAGCACATCATTAGGGAAGGCACAGAGTCCATTCAGGAAAATTTTGAGGCAAAACTTTTTAATAGAAAAATATGCTACTCCGATAAGAAGGATATAATAAGATGGGGTTACGAGGCACGAGGTACCTTCACTACACACGAGGCATACAATATAATTATAAGGAATCACACAGTCAAGGATCCTCTTTGGAATAAAGTTTGGGCCCCCAACATTTGGCCAGAAGTATCCACTTTCCTCTGGTTGCTATGTCAAAATAAAATCCTCACTTGGGACAATCTGCGGAAAAGAAGTTTTCATGGGTCCTCCATTTGTCCCAACTATAAACAAGAGGAAGAAACCACTATGAATCTAATGAATTCATGCCCATTGGCAAACAGACTCTGGGAAAAAGCAAGCTTCAGATGCCAAAAAGAAGGAAGAATTAAAGAGGATATCACCAACACTATACGCAACTAGGCAATCAATCCATATAAGAGCAAACTTTTAAAATATTTATGGAAACTTATCCCAGGTCTTCTCATGTGGACAATATGGAAAGAAAGAAACCAACGCATCTTCAATGACCAATCCTCACCTTTAGAAGTCCTATGGAACAATGTTTGCTAAAGCCTTCGGGAAACCTTAATGCTCCAAACCTGGTATGAAGAAGAATTTCCTTCCATTCCACAAGAATAGAATATATGGGCAAAATGGAATCTTCAGTGGAACCAGGTACAGGTAAATCATGCTGAACCATCTTCACAAAGCAAGATACCAGACAAATGGCTTCCTCCGCCCCAACATATGATACAACTTAACTTCAATAGAGCTTCCAAAGGCAATCCAGGCAAAGCAGGATATGAAGGAGTATTCAGCGATCATAAAGGCAAACCTCTTCTAACCTTCATAGGCTCAATTGGCTGGGATACGAATAACTCAACTGAATTAGAAGGGTTATGGCAGGGGCTTCTCCTAGCCTAGCTTCACGGTTTCTTCCCACTTTTAATTGAAGGCGATTCTCAGATTCTCTTTAAAATGGTTAATCAGATTCTATAGGGAACATCGTTATACAAAGTGGTCAGCAGCTGGAGATTGGAAGAAAGATTAGAGCTCATCGAACAATGGCTCTCCACCCATAGATCAGTCACCTTCAAACACATCCGCAGGGATGGCAACAAAGTGGCTGATCTTTTAGCTAACATAGGAGTGGATAGTGGACGGACTCTACATGCAGGCTTGCTTGACACTATTGCCACTGCACCCCAGCTAAAGGATTACAATGAATTGGTGCAAAGTGAATTGGTACAGGGTGAAGAAGCACACTCCAATGCGGGTGATAACAATGACATTAATGGCAATTAGATGGACGGGCGGCGGGAGGACTGGCCACATGGCTGCCCGCATCCCCTCCCAAGCCAAACTAAAAGGAATTCATGGCACCTCGCAGGTGACATTAATTGGGTGCTCCAATCGATATTTCTCCATCAAGCGCATGGCAATGGCCTCCATAGATCATAACAAAATTCTTCCTCCTCTGCTCCACAGCATTTTCCCTCCTCAGGCAGTGGAGCCTTGCTTTCACACAGTCACTGGAAGCCGCTGTTGGCTGCTCAGCTGCGTAGACATTGGTAATGGGTATCATTTCTCCCATACCAAGCACTGCAATCTGATTCCAGCACAGAATTCCTCCACTCTCTCTCTATATAGCCATTCTGCTAATCTCCCCACTGGTAGCTCTGCGTCGAAGTCCGCCATGGCTCGCATCCACCACCAAATGCGTAGCAGAAGAGGGCGCAGTCATGGCAGAGGCATTCGTCCTCTTGCTACACCCGGCCCTAATTCTGCCTCCCCCTCCTCTTCTCCTGACATTTCAAATCCTTATAGCTCCTTCTCTTTCCGGTATCCTAATACCCGCAGTGGCAGAGGACGGGCTCAGCTCCAAGGTGCCTACAGAAGGGACACAGATGTTCATGCTGCCAATTTTCCCCTTCCCCCTCACCCCGCTCCTCACACGACTCAATTTTGTTTCCACAACACCCTTCCTAAGCCTGTTATCATCACCACAGTCACCATCACCTTCTCTGAGGAAAACGACCCACAGGAAGCTCTACCAGAGAACAATGGTGAGCAGCAGAGGGCCGCTCAAAGGAATAGGAGTGCCCACGACCTAGGCAAGCAGCAACTGGTTGAGGATGTTGCCACCCTGCATGGAAAGGAGTTGGTTGGCAGTCACCAGGCTGCTGGAAGTAGGGATGGAGACACGCAGACACCTAGAGGCAGAGCAGGAGACACGTTCGGCCCGCATGCAGAAGAAGTGAGCTCCGCTGGCACTCAACCAGCTTGTGTGTTATAGACATTTTTGGGCACTGCAAACCCAATCATAAATTTCCATAAATTGAGGGCTCCTAAGTCCCTAAAAGTGTTGCTTCATTACCTAAAGGAACAAGGTCAGCTGATTACAGCATCTCCCAGAAGTTCTCCACTAAAAACTACTCAGAAATGGTCAAAACTGGACCATACTGAATACCCAGTGCAGAGGGTGCGATGCATATCACCTTCCCAGTGTAAAGGGTGCGATGCATATTGAATGGCCCCTCTGTAGGGTGCGATGGTAAGGAATGGACAAATGGCAAGGAAAAATTGCGAGGTGGAAGATCATGGAATCTTCCAGAAGCTTCCCCTCTGACACTTGCCTCTCTGTTTTCGACCAGGGATGAGCAAGAGATCATCATTCTCCAAGTGGAAGTAGGAACTATCAGAGAGAGGACACTAATCAAAACCCCAGAAGATGACTCAACTCCCTATAATCATCTATATATGGA
>APFE031562863.1:0-13467 GCA_000404065.3 Pinus taeda | reverse complement strand
GAAAATGACTGATGAATGGAAGGAAGCCGAGAAAGAATTGAGAGAAGAACTTATAAAGAAGGATGACGAATACAAATCTGCGATTTCTCAAGCAGTCAAAGAATTGCAGGAAGCCAAGGAAAGATTCAATGCCGAAATTTCTATGAAAGAAGACGAGTGTAGAAGACTTAACCTTGATAAGAAGAACCTGGAGACGCAACTGTTTTGAAGTTGAAAAATCAAATTCAAGTGATATCGTCAGAATTAGAGACAGCCAATGAAGATCGGAAATTGGAAACCGAAGTGTTTTTATTGCTAGATATTGCCAGAAAAGAGACTGTCGAGATCAACAGAAGTTACCAAATGGCACAGGAAGACTAGAATGTTGAGAAGGAGATCCTGCTGAGCAAGCTTTCAGAGCTACAAGCAAAGCTTCAGTTGGTGGCTAGCGAGAAAGGGTTGCTGAGCGAGACGAATAAAGACCTAGAGACGGAGGCGGAGCCTTGGAAGGCCGAATGCAAAGAAATCATATTGGAACCTGGAGCAGTCATAGAAACAAGAACCCGACAGCTAAGAAATCGATCAATTTCAACGTATCTCATCAGGTGGAAGTACTTAGCAGCAGAAGATTCCACATGGGACGACAAGAATTTTATATAGAAGCATCAAGAACTACTCAAGCGTTGAGGACAACACTTTTTGAAGGAGAGCGGCATGTTAGGCCCCTATACTACTAGTGTAACCCCTTATTGTTATTAGTACAACCCACTTATTATATTGATGTACCCATGTAGTGCCCATATTGTTACTATTGTGCCCCATAGAAGCCCACTATTATTATTATTGTGCCCTCACATTATTATTGTTATGTCGGCTCTGGTTATGTTATGACCCCTTAGACTCCTATATATAGAAAGGAGGTCTTTTCATTTGTATCATCCAAGAATTGTTCATTTATGTAATGTAAAGGAGGTTGCCCCCTCGAAGAGGCTGAATTCTAAGTCGTTGATCTATCTTTTCTCATCGCCCACTCTGCCTTGTTCCCCTCCTTTTGCTGCAAACTGGGCTCTCTTCCTACCCTTGCCACCCTCATGAACCCTTTTCCATCTACCCTATGTCCCATCCCACTACTATCACCATTTCTTCCGACCTCTCCCCCCACACTCATGCCACTTTGCTTCCTCCACATTCTCACAGAGATGCAGGATGCCACCATGTCTGGTTGATCCAAATTGTGGGTAGTAAGTGGATGTCCTAGTTGTCCTTTCCCCTGCATTGTCCTCCAGCTCGTACACTCCCCCTTCATCACCCTGATCGGGGGCCACCTGTATCTGCTATCTTGAGATCATGTCTTCATGGTAATCTTGGGCAAGGATTGCTTTGAGGGGCTCCAATCTAGGCTCCTCAAGTTGGGGTGGCCAGACACTATCCAACTTTCCTCCTTGCTCATTACTTTCCCACATTATCCGTTGCTCTGTTGCCTTCTCTTCTAACATGATTTATTATCATATATTCAAATTGATTTATAATGGCTTCCAATTATTGGACCAGGCTAGCCGTCCTCCAGCTTTTTGCAACTTTGTCCTAGGTCTTACCATTATTAAGTTTCCTTATCATATCAATAACAAGTTGGGAGTCTCCTTCTATCTCTAGCTTTTTGTATCCATTTCTTGTCATTGTTCTTAATCCTTGATAAACTGTCATAATCTCTGCTTCATTATTGCTCATGACACCCCCATGGTCTGAGAATACCCATCTTGTCCTACCCTGGTCATCCCGGAAGATGCCTTCAAGCCCCACTGGCCCTGGGTTACCTTTGGAGGCTCCATCAAAATTCAATTTGATGAAACCTGCAGTAGGGTGAGAGAAATGGATAGGGCTGTTGTTGTTTAAATCGGGAGGTTTCCACATCTGAGGAGCTACCATTTGTTGATCTAGGTTTAGCTTGGTCAAAATCCATTCTTCATCAGGTGTCGTCTTCCAATCCTCTTGACTCCAAACTTCCGGTAGAATAGTTTCTCTGATATGACTCAAGGTTCTTTTCCAGACCTGCGCTTGAGGTAGCTCTTTGTTTTGAAAGATTATGCGATTTCTTTCTTTCCATATCATCCACATATTCATTCCAATAGCTAGACTCCAGGCTCTTCTCACCACTGGGCTTGTGAATTGACCACACCCCCATTGTTTGATTGTTTCTTTGATGTTCTAATGATCTCTATTTATCCTTCCAAAGAGACCCCTGATTTCTTCCCATTGATGTTGGGCAAAAAGAAAGGAATTCAAGAGGTGTTCTGACATTTCTTGATCCTGTTTAGAAAGACTACATCAGGGGGGACCCTGAATTCCATGCTTTTGAAGTTGATCCCATGTTAGAATGTGACCCTTGCACACAAGCCATAGGAAGTGAGTCACTTTTGGCCACTAGTTTCCTTTCCAAATTTGTTTCCATAGGGTTGTTAGGTCATATTGTTCATGTTGTTTGATGAGATTGTAGGCTTCTTCGATTGTGAAGGTTCCTTTCATTGAATGTCTCAATCTCAGTATGTCTGGGCCTATTATGATAGCTACTTTCCTTGTCATCTTTTCTTTTTTATATAGCTCTCTTTGTTCTGCATCAATATTCCTATCCCATTCTTCCAGGTTTTTCCAAGTTCTCCATAACTCCTCTTGGTGTTCTTCATTCCAGAACTCACTGATATAATTCAAACCCTCCTCTTTAGCCCTATGACATGTGTTTCTTAGTCCTTGAACACCATTCAGTCTCTCCCTTTGTTGCCAGACTTCTTCCCAAAATTTGGTTGAATTTCCATTCCTAATTTCCCAAAAGGCATGCTTGGATATTATGTCTTTGTTTGACTAGCCAGGTTCCATATTGTAGAGTCTTTCAGGATTTCCTCAAGTCTTAAGATTTCTTCTATTTTTGCTGGTATGTTATATTTTTTTTGTCCAGATTCTTTTCCATAGGTCTCCTCCTCCCATCATCCATCTCCACCAGAGCTTCACCCACATTAGTTGATTCAAAGTATAGGGATCTCTTAATCCCAGTCCACCTTCATCTTTACTTTTGATCAGGCCTTTCCAAGATATCAATGCCCATTTATTTTATTGCTTCAGTCCTCCCCAAAGGAATTTTTTGAAGATCTCCACCATTTTGGCGCATGCACCTTTAGGGGCAGCCATTGCCGAGAGTTGGTAGATTGGAATCGCTTGTAAGACCGCCTTGACCAATACTACTCTTCCTGCTATATTCAGGGTTTTGAAGGACCAATTTTCCAATCTGCCAGTGAGTTTCTCAATTGTTTGTTGCCAATTCGCCATCTTAAGAGGATTCAGACCTAACAGGGTGTTGAGATATTTTGTAGGTAAATCGCCCAAGCGGAAAACCAATAATCTTGTTAGGTAGGATTTGACATTTTTGGTAGTGTTGAAGAAGTATGTGCATGATTTATCCTTGTTGATTTGAGTACCAGATGCTTCCATGAAGAGGTCTAGGATCCCTTTTATTCTTTTTACTTCCCTGAGAGAAACCCCGTAGAACAACATGATGTCATCAACAAATTGTTGGTGTATGATCGGTAGGTCATTACCCCATATCCGGAGCCCAATGATGAACAAGAAGGGGGACAAAGGGTCCCCCTACCTCAATCCTCTAGAGGTGTTGAAAGTTGTGGATGGCGTCCCATTCAGAAGAATGGAGAAATTCGGGGTGGAGATCATGTCCAAGACCCAAGCAATCCATCTATTAAAAAAACCGAAGGCCCCTAGTACTGATTTAAGGTATGCCCAATTCAGACGTTAATAAGCCTTAGAGAGGTCCAATTTGATCATCATTCTAGCTTCTTTTTTGGATTTAAGAGAGTGCACTACTTTTTGTGATGCTACCAGGCCATCCAGAATTTGGCGGCCTTCCACGAATCTGGTTTGTTCCATAGAGATAATGCTAGAAAGGATTGGCTTAAGTCTTTTGGCCAAAAGAGTTTCAATAATTTTATATATTATATTATAGATAGAAATAGTTCTAAAACCTTGGGGATCTTCAGACTTGGTAGTTTTAGGAATAAGAGACAAAAGGGTAGAGTTTAGGCCTGGACATACCTTCTGGTTTCTTCGAGTTTCATCCACCACGTCTAGACTGTCTTGCCCTAGGAATTTCCATCTCGCTTGGTAGAATTCCTCTGTGAAGCCATCTAGTCTAGGAGATTTATTCTTCTTCATCCCTTTCACGATATCTTCCACTTCCTCCAGGGTGGATACTCTCATAAGGGCGAGGTTTTGGTCTCTGGTAATCATACTTGGTATTTCATTGCAGATTCTCCCAATAGCTTCTCTTATGTATTCTTGGGGTTCAGTAAGGAGGTCTTTGAAATGACTTACCAGAGTCAGTTCCATTTCCTCATGCTGAGTTAGGCATAGTCCTTCTGCATTGTTTAAAGAGAAGATTATATTTCTCTGTCTCTACTAAATCATGACCTGATGGAAGAACTTCGTATTCCTCTCCCCCTCTTTTAACCAATTCACTCTTGATTTTTTTTTTTCCAAAGAATCTCATCATGTTTCCTTCTTTCTTCAACTTGGCTTAGCAGAACCCCTTTCTCTCTATCAAGTTCCTCACTTCTGCCTGCTATTATGATTTCTTGCTGAAGTTTCTTCATTTTATGGTCAAGTAGTTGCTGGTCCTTGAAGATGTTCCCAAATTCCTCTTTGTTCCATTTTTTTATTTTCGCTTTTAATTCCTTTAATTTCAATTGGAAGGTCTGCATTCTGCTTCTTCCCCTTTGTTGGCTTTGTTTCCACCATTCTTCCACTTTCGTCATGAACTGCTGGTCTCTAAGCTAGAAGGCCTCAAACTTGAAAGGGCACTTTTTGGGACTAGCTTTGATGTCAGTTTCGAGTTTGATTGGCTAGAGTTCAGAACCCATTCCTGGAAGGATCATTACTTCAATGAAGATATCCCGGTTTATTATCTGTTCTGATATTCAGAATCTATCTAGCCACGAGGCTATTTGGTGAGTGCCCCCTATTCTATTGTTCCATGTGTGAATCCCATTTATCATTGGTATGTCAACCAATCTTTGTTCAATGATCATATCTCTGAATGCTTCCATATATGGACCTTCTGAGGCCTCCTCTTTTTTCTCCTTGAGATGTGATCATGTTGAAGTCTCATCCTACAATCCATGGATTTTTTGGTAAGAGGCTTCAAATTTTTCCCAAGTTCTGAAGGAAAATCCTATGCTCTCTAGATATATGTGGTCCATACACCCCGGTGATAAGGACCCATTCCTATGACCCAATATTCCTAAATTTGCCCGAAAGAATTTGAGGTACACTTACCCAATCTTCAAATTGAATCTCCTCTGGGTTCCAGAGAATAGCTAGCCCCCCTACACTTCCTATGGCGTCCTGGCCTATTATCTCATAATGCGGCTTAAATTTGCTCATAATATCTTTCATTTTCCATTCATTGATATTTGTTTCCTAGACTACCATTATATTGTGCTTTTCCCTCTTAAGTCTCTCTTTTATATATCTTTGTTTCCCCCTACTGTTCAATCCTCTAATATTCCATGTTTTAATTATCATTTTAGTAGTTTGAGGGGTTGTTGGAATACCTCTGACAGAGGCACGACTCTCCTTGAATTTACCAACATTTCTCCAACCATTTGAATGGTTTCGCTCATAGGTCTTCTTCCCTATTTTCTTCCTCCCTTCCCTGTAGTACTTGTTTCTGTGCTTTGTCCGCCTTCTGATCCTAGCTGTTCTGGTTGATTTATTTTGAATGCCCCTCTTTTCTCCTTGTATCATTGGAACATGTCTTTGTATAATTGTTTTTATTCTTCTGGGATGAATCTCTCATCCAGACGCCTCCATTCATGTAGAAGTCTCTTCATGACTTGTTCCTCTTCACTTCCTTTGTCCTTCTGGGAGTCTATCTCCATTTGGGTCTGGTCTTGATGATTTTATGTTCTTTCCCCTTCCTTCTCTAGCTCCATACTTGTTTGCGTCTTGTTTTTCCCCTTGTCTACCTTTATAGGTTCTGTTCTTTCTTCATCACTATCTTCACCTTCCTCTTACATTTTCTCTTCTTGTAATACCACGAACTTATTTTGATTTACCTAAGTTGATTCCTTAGAAGGCAGTTTCTGATTTTTCATTTCTTTTTGGGGTTTTCTCTGGTGAGGCAGTTCTATAAAACCTTCATAGTCCTCCCTGCCCGCCTCTTCCTCCTTCCTCGCTTCTTCCTTCTTCCCAGTATCCATTGATTCTCTGGTTGCATTCAAAGGGAATGATCTGAAGAGATGACCATATTCATGACATCTTCTACAGCAAAGTGGAATGTGTTCATAGTCCACAGGTTGTTGCCACACCTCATCATGATATTCCACTTCAATATAGTCCAGGAGCAATTCCGTGATGTTCATGTAAACACAAATCCTAGCATAGGATATATATCTACTCCTGGTGGTGTCGGCCACTTTGACAAATGTCCCGATTGAGTTATTGATACCCTCCAGAATCTCTGGATCCCAAAACTTGATTGGGAGTCTGAACAGCCTGATCCATATTCATGGTGCTAACATTTTCTCCTTGTCTAGGTTATAGCATTCTTCCCAGTGCCTCATAAAGAGACCTGTGTTGTTAACGAAGTAGGGTCCCTCCTCAAAAACCCTCTCCTTATCCTCCAGGTTGGCAAAAATGACTATAAAGAAGCCGTTAGCACCTAATTTTAGGTCAATATGTCCTTTGGGCTTCCATCTCTATTGTATCCATTTGGCCAGTTTTTTTTTTTTTTTCAGACGGCCATGATCCCACAAACTTTCAAATCAAAGCATGGTCTTTCATATATCCTCTGTATTCTTCTAGTTTTTTGTTTGGGATTACAAACCTAGGTTTTTATGATGCTCTAGGCAGACATCGATTTCCCAGCCTCGCTTGCCATCGAGGCCCCATGACCGGTGCATCCTTACCCTGTTTTCCTATGAGTCTATTCGATCCATTCCTACTTGTCTCGCCTACTGCTACATTTTTATAGGAGGGGATATCTCCCCCCTCCCCACCCAAGTCTGTCATTTCTTTGTCAGCCCCACTTGTGTTCTTTCCACCTTCCTCCAAGCATCTCGTGACTCTCCCTTGTCCTGATCTGGTGTAGGTGGCTGCAGGCTATCCCTACACCCTGTCCAGGGATCAGGTCCGCCTGTGGCAAACCATGCAGAAACCCTAACCCTAAATGTGAACCCTCATCGCTATCCTCCATCCACTTTCCATCTGATCATTTTCGTTTCCATCAGTAGTTCCATTTTGACTTGCAGCGCTTTCCATATTATTTTCTATTTTTTCTTTTGTGGGTTCTTATTTCCTTTTTCTTTTCTTTTTTTCTTAACCTAACCTCTTTTAATTTATTTTTTTTCTTATATTTTTGGAAATCATGTGAATCTTGAAATTATGTACAATATGAAATCACAAATACAAAATACTCAATCACCTTGAGATCCTATAATTTATAAGATCTTAACAATGGCTCCAGTTGGGGATGGCACTTCTCCAAGTGAAGTGTCAAGAACATACAATCAGTGGCCTTGAGTACTCCATGTTTGTAATGTCTTCATCTAATTTCTTTTCTTTTTTAAGATGTTATTGGTAGCTCATCAATCCAGGTTTAGGGTCTTCACTGTGGGCTTCAACCTTTTTTAATAAGTCACCAAATCAAAATTATAAAGATTATGATATCTACAATTATGTAAGAAAAAATATGTAGGCTAAGAAAAGTTGTGCTTTAGCATCCTTCCATTTATAGGACCTCCAGGAATCTCGGTTCGATCTAGTTCTTTAAGGTAGAATGCATTATTTCCCCTAAAAGCATGAACAATATATGGCCCTTTCCAAATATTATCAAACTTTCCATGTTTTCCTTTGCCTTCTCTCCTTGAATCCCATCTCAAGGCTTAGTCCCCAATGTTAAAGTCATCAGCTTTTGTTCTTCTATTAAAGATGTTTTTAACATTTTCTTGAATAACTTGAGTGTTATTGTATACTTCCTCCCTGGATTGCTGCAACTGGATAGTTTGATTGATCCTTCTTTGTACATCGTTGGGTTCAGCTTGCACTTCTTTAATGATCTTCATGACTGGAACTCCTAAGGAGGATAGAAAAACTACATCCATACCATATACCAATTGGTATGGTGACATTCCACTTGAGTTTTTAGTAGTAAGTCTGTCAGCCCAAAGTGCATTGACCAACTTGTTATGCCAAGATTTTTTTTTGTCTTCTAATAGCTTTTTGATGATGTTTACCAAACTTTTGTTTGAGGATTCAACCAACCCATTACCCTGAGGGTAATAAGCTGTTGAATTCTCCAAAGTAATGTGATTTATGGCAAAAGTCAACCATCTTTTTAGATTTAAAGGTTGCATCATTATCAGTGATGAGTTTTCTAAGACAACCAAATATGGAGAGGATATTAGTCTCAGGGAATTTAATAATGACAACATCAGAAGCAACTATGGAAGGGGTGGCCTCTATCCATTTGGTGAAGTAGTCAGTGGCTATAAGAATCCACTTATGTTGTGTAGAGGAAGAGGGATGAATTTCACCAATGGAATCCAATCCCCATTGTTGGAAAGGGATTTAACATAGATAGGCTTTAATCGCAAGGGAAACAATTTTCTCTTTCCCTCAAAAATCTGGCATTTATGGCATGAGGTGACTTTTTTTTGAATGTCAGGGAAAAGGGTAGGCCAGTAGAAACTAGCTCTAAGGATTTTATTGGTAGTGGTTTCCCAATAAATATGTCCACCGTAATCTCCTTCATGGAATTCCTGCATAAGTTTTTTTGCATCATCCTTCAACAAGCATTTAAGTAAAATACTCCCAACATCTTTCCAATACAAAACATTATCTATAATGCAAAATTTAAATTCTTTTAACTTGAGAAATCTTACGTTTGTTTTTGCCAAACTAGGAGGAACATTTAAATTAAACCGGACATAAAGAAAGTTTGCATACTTGGGTGAGTTTAGAAATGCTGTTGGAAATAATATTGAGGGGAGGGGGTCAATCAATGTTATCAGATCAATAATTTAATTTTCAAAACTGATTTGTATACACTACTTCAACTTAGTGAACTAGCGTGTATACACAACTGTACTTAATGCAACTAGCGTATATGCAGAGATCTTTTGATTTACCCAAATTATCATGCATTGAAATTTAACTAGTATATCAGGAATTCATTAGACAGTGCAGTAAAAACAGAATAAGGCATCACACATAAGTAACACACATGAACACTAAGATATAAGGTGGAAACCCAATGTGGGTGAAAACCACCTGCTGCAATCATCTGTGTCTTCTTTTAATAATAAAAGAATTATGTTTACAATTTTTGTACTAGTGTAGTCGTATACCAGTATGCAGGCTTCTACCTGCAAAAGGCTACAACCTTCTCTTTTCTTCCAGGGACCACGTTTCATAAATTTTCAAACTGGATCCATCAACAACATCAATCAATCATCAAATATATCTGCATCAACCACTCTCCTTTTGATCCAACCACAACTGCATCAATCAATCACTTCATCAATCTGATCATTCAAAATGTTGTCACCAGAATATAGTAACCAGAACCCAAGCCAGAACCCAAAACACTGCAACAACAAATAGAAGCAACTAGAACATATTTTATAATATATATGCTACTTCCATGTGTCGAACCTGCATGCATACGTGCTTTCCTCAAAGCAAAGCAGCGTGCAGATTTGCAAATCAAATTTATGATGTATACGTTGCTTTGATATGAAGAACCAATGTGTATACACTCCTTTTCTAAAGTGAACATACGTACAGATTTGTAAATGATGATTTAAACATTACAACTATTCCAAACTTCAGTCATACCCAGATCATGATATTTACAGACTACAATATGTGCCATTTATTCAAATATATACATAAAGATAATTCACTTCAAGCCTTAAGATCCTGAGACATCATTAGATCTTATCCTTCATTAAACGCTAAGGTTCATCCTTGGTTCAGATCAAGCACAACACCATAAGCCAATAACCTGCATATAAGCTCTCACACTTCATCAGATATTCAATACTTGCACACCTTGGCCTAATGATCTTCTCCTCCTTTTATAGTTTTAGGCATTTCTCAATACCATGGACCAAAACCACTTAGGACCAATACCTGGACCCAATACCTGGGGTCAATACCTTGGACCAGATACCTTGGACCAATACCATAGATCAAAATACCATGGACCAAATACTTCGGACCAAAACCTTAGTTTTCAAAGGTATACGCACTTTTTCTTTTGTGAAAGTGCATGTGTATGTATATGCGACTTGTATACAATGATCCTGCATGTATACGCGGCTTGGAAAATGATGAACTTGCGTACACCTCTCTTTCTTCATTCTGTGAAGTCTAATCTATAACTCTGTGTTGTTAGCCTGTTGTTCTGTGATCTGTCATCTTAGTGATTTTCCTTCGAAACTGATTCCTTGAAGTTGCCCTGCATTTCATCACATCTGTAAACACTACTTTCATGCATTCTGTCACATCTGATATCTCTTCTGTAGATTCATCTAGTTATCATATACAAGTGAGTTGTTCTGCTATAAGTGGGTTGCCATCAAGTACAACAGATACATCATAATGCCAACAATCTCCCCCTTTGGACTTGATGGCAACAACCAACCACACCAAGTCACTCTCCCCCTTTGACATAAAGGCAAAGGGTCATGCTCCCCCTGAGTGCATGTTGAATTCTCTGATATGTTAAAGTGTGTTGATTGAGCTCCCATGATCGAGTTCATGCTCCTCCTGAGCATAAGAAAAGTCTAGAAAAAGATGTTCTAAAACAAGAACATGACTCTATACATATATCACAAATGACCTTCCTATCACTAATGACTCATACATACATCCATTCCCCAACCAAGTGGGGATATATCAATTGTTTAAACATGTCAACAACAAGAAACATTACATCATCCATCCCATGCATAGTTGGGTTAAAAATTAGGTCTTTTCATGACCGTTACATTAAAAGATATACATGACATATATAACAAAGACCAAATATCTTAAATAGGACCATGATAGTCATTAGCAACTATCATATGATCTGCACCATCAGCAGTACCTGTCAACAGCTTCCATACCAACAACCTATATATGTCCATCATTAGTTCCCATCAACCATGTTCTCCCCCTAAACCTGTTCCACCTATTTACTGTCAGATCTGATCATTGCATATGTTAGTAAGAGATATCAAATCATCATCATCATTCAGATATACATCAAGTTATCAACAACTTTATGAGGACCAATATAATTCCACATGTTATCAGCAAATTGAAACCATCATCAAACAGAGCAGATAATTGACAAAACCATAGCAGACCCTTTTTTTTTGAGTCTGGCCCACTACTTTTCTTTAAGACAAAATATACACGACTGTGCCCATAGAAACCTGCGTATGTACATGACTACACTTCATGCAACTCGTGTATAACCACCTTTCTCTAAAGAAAATAGGATTTAACAGCAGGATGATGCAGCAACTACTCCCAGCTTTTGTCTAAGATATTCAAATGTCTCTCTGGGAAGTGGTTTAGTGAATATATCAGTAACCTATTCTTTGGAGGGAACATACTCCAATTTTACCTTGTGTTCAAGCACTTGTACTCGTAGAAAATGATATTTGATGGGTATGTGCTTGGTCTTGGAGTGCATGATTGGATTCTTTGAAATATTGATGGCACTTGTATTATCACATAGAATGGAGATGGGTGGAGTACATGTGATCTGAATGTCTTGCAAGGTTTGCATCATCCAAAGTAGTTGTGTGCAGCAAGATGCAGTAGCCACGTATTCTACTTCAGCTGTAGATAATGCAATTGAACTTTGTTTCTTTATGAACTAAGACACTACCCTGGAACCCATATAGAATGCACCACCACTAATGCTTTTTCTGTCATCAACAATTCCTGCCCAATCCGCATCTGTATATGCATGAAGTGTAAGATCTGTATCTCTAGGATACCATAAACCAAAGTTCTATGTTCCTTGAAGATATTTGAAAATTCTTTTAACTGCCTGAAGGTGTGATTCCTTTAAATCTGCTTGGAATATTCCAACTATTCCTACTCCATGCATGATGTCAAGTTAGGTACTTGTTAGATAAAGTAGACTGCCAATCATGGATATGTAAGTTGGTTGATGTACCGATGTTGATTCATCATTTGAGTTGAGACTGCATCCAGTTACCATTGGGGTACATACTGGTTTAAAATATTCCATGTCGTACTTTTTAAGGATCTGTTTGAGATATTTGGTTTGTGAGAGAAAAATACCATCTTTATTTTGCTGAACTTGTAGACCAAGAAAGTAGGTAAGCTCACCAACCAAGGACATTTCAAATTCTTGCTACATTACTGAAGCAAAATTTTGCTCATGGAATCTTCATTGCTACCAAAAATGATATCATCAACATAAACAACAATTATTAGCAATTTACCAGTGTCAATCTTTGTATATAGATCACTATCTGCTGACCCCTTTGAAAAACCCTGTTGGTGGAGATATTTGTCAAGCCGGTAATACCAAGCCCTTAGAGCCTGTTTTAGACTATAGAGAGATTTTTTGAGTTTGCATACAAGTTTTGCATCATTTCCAAGAATGAATCCTTCTAGTTGTTCAATATAGACTTCTTCTTCTAAGTCTCCATTAAGAAAGGCAAATTTTACATCCATTTGATATACTTTGAATTTCTAAAAACTAGAAAGAGCTAGAAACATTCTTATGGCTTCAAGTCTAGCAACATGTGAAAAAGTTTCTTCAAAATCTATAGCTTCTTTTTGAGCATATCCTTTGCAAACAAGTCTGGCCTTGTTTCTAATAACTTCTCCATTTTCGTTCAGCTTGTTTTTGAATATCCATTTAGTTCTTATGATATTCTTATCATGAGGTCTAGGAACTAATTCCTAAGTATTATTCTTTTCAATTTGCTCAAGTTATTCATTCATGGCTTTGAGCCAACATTCATCTTTGCATGCTTCATTTACATTTTGAGGTTCAGTGGAAGATAGTAATGCTAGATAGCTTGAAGCTTCAACAATGGTTCTTCTAGTCTACACACCTGCCCCTTTTTGCCCTAAAATTTGAGTTTCTGGATAACTTTTCTAAACATACCTGGGTGGAGTCTTTTCTTCTATCGTTATCTCTTCTTCTAGTGCTTCATTGGTTTCTTCTTCAGAAGTAGTGTGATTTGATGTTGGAAAATGATCCTCATCTTCTTCATTGTCATAATCTTTAGTTTTTATATGTTTTGGATTTTTGCATGCTTCATCAACCACAAAATCAATACTTTCAATAATTTTCGCAAGTCTTTTATTGTAACATTTATATCCTTTACTTCGGGAAGAGTAGCCAAGAAGAATACCTTCATTTGCTCTGGGTTCAAACTTACCATT
>APFE031562862.1:7965-19580 GCA_000404065.3 Pinus taeda | reverse complement strand
TAATATTTTAAATCGACGGATGGGATCAAGAGATGTCTTGATCCTCATCAACAGTCGAGATCATTTCAACATGGATCACTCGAACTAGCCGTTGGGATCATTTCCTTTATATAGGGTTTTAGGAAGTCATTTCAGATCATGGGATCTGTGAGTCAAAGACTGAAGAAGCTCTCTTGTAAATCTGTTTCTGGTTAATAAAGAAGACTTTGGGGTCCATATCTTGCTGGTGTTACTCTCTTAAAATGCTGTGAGATTGTTTTATTTTTCTGCATATGTTATTTTCAGCTGTTAATAATAGCTTCTTGTAGAGTATTGTGAGCACAGGTATCTTGTTCACCTGCTAGGGTTTGGGTGCTGTTAGGGTTTCTGAAGTAATGGCAGGTATCTCCATTACTTCCTGAGATCTAGCAGCATTTTGCCCTCTTTACTGATGGTTGTTTTGCGCTGTGCAGAAAACATTTTCTGAAGGGATTTTGTGGGCGTTCGGGGAAGTTCTTGGCTGAACCAGCCAACTCCCACAAGCATTTTTGCTGAGCCCAGCTGGATTTGATCTTGGGTCTATCATTCAATTTATTTTAAATTTGCATGAGATATTTTTCTGAAGTTTTCACAGTGAAAATCTGAAAATCATTATTTCTTTAAATCTTTTTCTGTTCTTATTGATAAATCCGGCTATTAAGAGGCCAAATCTGTAAACTAATTTAGCTGATCTAGGGTTTCAGTTTTGTCTTCCTGCGCATATCATTTTTGGATTTCCCATTACAGGTTGCAGGTGCAGGTTTTCTGAAATTTTCAGGGGCTTTATTTGACAAATTTGGAGCTGAGAATTTTGTGTGGGGTTTCAGTGGGATTTCTGGGCAAATCTGTTTTATTTTCACGTTGTTGAGGCATTGTTTGCTGTCCAGCATTGATCCGTCGAACCCCATAGCCTGCATGCAGATTTGCAAGAATAAAACACCACCTCCCTGTACACTCCTCTAAGTGGATACTCAGTTTCTCTCCAGCCAGGCATTTCCAGAGATCTAAAGCTGGAGCATTTCTCTGGTAAAGTCGATCTGGTTTTGAGATTGTACGCCAGGATTCGCTTCAAGAGAGGGAACTGGAAATCCAGGCACTACACACTGAGTGTCAAGGGCCGTCATCTTGTGCACAGTTGAAAGGATGAAATGCCACGTCCACGTATAGCATATCAACAGAGATGATATTAGATTTATTATTTGGGTTTCTGCAGTCAACGATCCATTTGCGTTTTCGCTGTCCGCCATTCATAACCTGCAAATTCCACACCACCAGCACGCACCATCGACTCCATACCCGTCGCAGCTGCAAGCTCTCGGACCCTCACATCCTTTCGAACCTACAAGCACACAGTAAATGCACTACATTTCGTGATCAGCTTCTCTGTCGACCTGCGTACCTGCGAATGCACAACAAGAAAATGCGATTTGGTGTGAGAAGATCGATTGTTCCTAAGCATTTCGTGGTTTCTGTCAGTCCAAAACAACTTCTGTTCGGGAGCAGGTAAGCTGAAGGTGCGTTTTCCAGATACGCCGGCTCAGACATATTGAAAATCGATTTCTGTCATGCGTGGGTAGTCGTAGGTTTAGGTTTCCATCGTTTTAAAACGAAAATCGCTTTTAATATATGCGTAGGTTTAGTTTTCATTTGTTTTATTTTTGATTGCTTTATGTTTCATTTTGTATATATGCATGTATTATGTTGGACCATCAATTTTTATTTTTTTTATTGTAAATTCGATTTGTCATTTTAGTTACGTTTACATTTTATTAAGTTTTGGCTTTATTTTTGTATATATGCGTCATTTATGTTTGGTAGTTTTAGTTAGGATTTAGATATAGTTTATATTTTAATTTAGATTTTTTTTTTTTAGAATTTTCATTTTTTTAAAATTTAAAAAATAAAAAAAAATAAAAAATCTATTTAGGGTTTTAGTTTAGATTTTAAATTCAGATTTTGAGTTTTTGTTAATTTTAGAATTTTGATTTTATTTTGTTATTAAAATTAAAAATATAAATATAAAATATAATTAAATAAATAAAAAATTAGGGTTTGAGTTTTTATTTTTTAGGAATTAGTTTAGATTAAAAAAATAAATTTTGTTTTATTTGTTTTAAATAATTAAAGAAAAATCATAAAAAATTAAAATATAAAATAAAAAAATAAATTTCCTTAAAGATTTTGTTTTAAGTTTAATTTTGTCAATTTCGTGGAAAATCATTTTTGCCAGATTCAGTGGTTTTCATGCTATACCTTTCACGCTGGATTTCCAAGCCGAGATACGAAATCGATATCTAGTTAATGGTTTATGACTCGTGGTGATTCGAAGTATTCATTTTTTAAATCTTCAGTTGCTGGATATCATTTTGATCATTTTAAGAGCACTGTTCACGTTTCATGTTTCTATAATCACTTAACAAGTAATCGATTCAATGACAGTCTCTTAAGGCACTGGTCTGCTAATCAAATCATTTTTAGTGCTTATATTAAATCGTGTCTCGTGTCTCCCAACCAACTGGTCGACAGTTGGTCTTCATCATCTCGCAGGGTCTACCCCCCTTAGCCGCGGGAGACAGGCTTAAACGGAGGGATCGAGGATCAAAGTGACAGCCCCCGGTCTGAGCGTTGTCGTGTCAATCTGCGCGACAACACACCACAGGTAATTTACCTGGATATCAAGGGGCAACCCCTTTCATCACTATTTTTGGAGCCCTTCCATCCATTTTGGCACATGTTGGACTTCACTAGGCCTTCCAATGGCCTTCCTATCTATTGTATTATCATTTTGGCCCCCCTGAGAGGCTTATTTTTCATGTTATTGAGCTATTTGGTGGGCTTGTCACCAATTGTGGTGTTATTTTGCACAATAGAGAAACTTTTAGGGGTTTGTTAGGCAAATTAGACCCGTTGAACTATTAGAGGCTCATAAAAATACAAGTGATGCCTCATTTGTAAGTTATCATCACTTGGATTTGGATCATTGTTTCTTCTAGAATTTAGCTATAGCTATTGAAGGACGAATTGGAGATTCTTTAATGCATTTTGATGTTTGGGTTAATGTTATTCTATTTTGGAGCTTCTCTCTTGAAAATGTGATGCATGGATATACTTGTTTTGCCATGCAAGTTTTTCTTTTATGCAAAATTTTCATTATATCTTTAATGTGTGGAATACTACATCATGATGCTGCTTGTGCTCTAAATTACACGAAAATCTTGAATCACTTTGGTAGTCTTGATCTATTTCATGTGTTATTCATTAGGCAAGAAAAAGAGAATGTTACTAGGGGTTGTCTTTGAAAACCTAACCCTAAAACTCCATTATTTGACAAGTTCAAGTATAAATCCTTGTTGTCACTAGGTAGCTGCTTCATTAGGGCATGTGAAGCTGCAATTAGGCTCCTTGATAGAACAAAACCCTAAATCAATCTCATTCTTGACTCCACTCTTCCAATAGACTAGGAACTGGTTCTAGATCCTTGTTGATCACATTAACTTAATGAAATATCATTCTTTCACCTCTTTTCTTCGTACCCTAAGGATAAGGATATTTTCTAGCACTTGTTGCAAAATTTTAGGGAGGAATTTTAGGATTACGTCCAAACAAGTTTCTTGATTTATGTCTCCTCTAGGCATCCTCCAGTTTTGAAAGAATATCGATGGTGTAATTTCAAATAAATTGATGCCCTAGATATCACACCAAGAGGAAACCCTTAGAGCTCCTCTGACTTGGGAATTTCTTGAAGGTTTGCACTTTGTACTTCATCATTCAAAACCTTTTCTCTTAACTATGGGTGATCATTGGATGAGCCTTTACCATGGTATATCTCTCAATCCTTAGTCTATTATAGTATTTCTCCCAAGGGGTTTTTCATGGAAAGTCACCCTAGCTTCTCCCAAAGCTCACATTTTAATTGAATCTTTCCATTGAATGAGTCATCATTGCCTCACTTTCAACACTAGTATAAACACATCAATCACAAGTGAGGAATTTTGGAAGCTTTGATCTTAGGAATTTATCATTTTTGAATATTCCTAAACCTGAGGTGATCCTTCCCTCAAACCTTTCTTGGAGAGCCCTTCTTTTGCATCTAAAACAAGCAACCTATTATCTGAACTTCTCCATTGAATGGGAATTGGGAATCACATTGTGCATCGTTATTGACCTCATCATTCTAGTGATTTCCCTATATTGAGACTCCTCCCATCGGTGAAATTCCGTAAAGAGCAAGGGGCATTGACTGAGGTGACAGTGGGTCCTTGTCCCATTATTGCTACTTGATCTAGTAGTATCCACTTTGGAACCTCTCCTAGGACCACTGCTAAATTAAGCGGTAAAATTTTTGGCGTCATTGCTGGGGAAACGAGACGTGTGTCTTGTTCCCCATACGACATATTGACATATCATTCTTGGTGACTCCATTGGAAGAATGAAGCCCTTGTTCTTCCTTGAACTTTAAGGTTGATGCTTGTAGGGTGAGGCAAGCATTTCTTTAGGCATCTCTAAATTCACCCTGGTGACTCCCACATAATTTACTTGTATATCTTAATAGGATGCCTTCATTTGATGAACTCCCTGCCTTGGACATCATTCGCATTCTTGGACGCCCTAAGTGCCTTACCTGGACTATCATACGTGGGGGTACCCAATTTTGATGGTGATCCACTATCTGCAGTTGATCATGTGGCAAGATTTTCCGCATATGCCTCACAAGCTGAGTTGGTTCACCGCGATGTCCTCATGATGTTGTTCATGAGATTCCTCCATGGTCATAATTCATGGTTACATAATTGCAAACCTCAGAGCATCTCATATATTGAGGAATTCTTTGATAGCTTCCATGAGCATTTCTAAGTTTCCCAAGTAATTGACATTGAAGAGGAAGCCTTCAATAAGCATGGGCAGAATCATGAAGAAGGGGATTCGCTAGAGGGAAATGACCCTACTAACCGCTTGGGCGTTGACATCAATGAGTAATTACATATTGAAGAGGGGAAATGGGAAGTTCATGAGCATCATTTTGATAAGGACCCTGTCTATGACACCGATGATGACGATATCAATAGGATGCTCGTCTTTCCTCACAATCATGGGGTTATCGTTGAGTCTTATGTGAACCCTTTTCTCAACACTCCATGCACTATCACTAATGAGGATGAATTCTCTCATTCTCCTAAGTGTGATCATCGTGAGCAACCAGCTTGTTGTATCTCTCCATGTCACCGGTCTCCCCTTCCTTCCAATCATGACCTTGTAGCAGCCAAAAAGTTCGATATAAATCATAAGGACCATAGAGAAGATGATATACCTAATGTTGCCATTCATCGGAGATTTATATGCTTGATTTTTTATATCTCTATATTTTGGTTAAAGAAAAGGATCATATGGAGTAGGTTGCATCCCATCATTCACTTTTCACCCATGATTCCCCATGTGTGGTCATTCTGTTTTCCCACCTCCCGCCCTTGTAACCTTCCATATGTTGGTTGCATTGGGTCTATGATTACATTTAGTACTTGTGTAATATCTTGATTTCCACATTAGAACTAATTTCATAGGATATTATCATGTTAAATTAGATGTATTTAGATTAGAACTGCATCTAACAATACATTTTATTTCCTATTGACTTTTATGGCCTAATATAAGCATGGGCGATCATGAGACGCTGCAAAAACATACTACCCCATGTGCTTGAATCTTTGATGTGTAGGTAATAGGTCTCTAGTCCCAAGAGATTGTTGATTTCTCATGACCTCCCCATTCAATTACTTTCATGCACTCTTCTAAGAGATCATGTCTCTGTCGGAGCCAGATGTTGCCCACCACTTGTGGGTGATATCCATAGGAGAAATTTTTTCTCCTAGATGGTCCTCAGTCGGCAGCCAACATCCCCTTGAAACCACCAAATAGCTCGATGTATGACCATCTCTGCCACCTGATCTAGCCATTATGCTCCCTCACCTATCTGTTATGATCGTATGTTTGAAAGTGGGTGTTCCAACCCCGAAGGTAAGGCCTTTCATTATGTAGATGGGTATTTTGGCTTACTTGTCATGGACACTTTTGGGCATGGATTGGTGGGGGGATTTGGTGGTTAACTTTTTATCCTAGTCCCATGGGATCTCCTTTATGGGCTACTAGCTTTAGGAATGGCACTACATGGGAAATCCAGATTTTGGTTGTGTGGTCTTGTTTCCCGACACCACATACATCATTCCCCTCCACTCATTATAACCCCTTTCACCATATTTCTCATACGGGTCCACATTTGTCCATTGGGTCAACAAGGAGATAGCCTCCCACTCCCCTTGTCCACACTTTGGCCTGGAAGGATACCCCAAAGGTTGATGCAGCTAAAAATAAAGTAAAAAGCATAATTTGGCCACTCCCAACAAGAAATGTACCATAACATGCAAAAGATGGTTGGGACATACAAATTTAGCACGTGGGAAAAATCAACATGAGCTCTACCCTCTATCATTATGGCCATCACCCTGGTTCCTAAGGTCCCTATTTGAGCCCCTTGAATCATTAAGGAACACATGACAGTCCCAACTCCTTGTGGGAAATGAACTACCCAACCTTAAGGGGGTATTCATTGTTACATCATTCACATCATGCTCTCATCCCCTAGAGCCCTGAGCAGTTACATAAAAAAAAAACAATAAAAGGCAAAAGGCATATGAAGAAGGATGGAAAAACAAAGATCGAGGTAACTCATGTACCACGATTGCTCTCTCATACATTCGTACACCCAAGTGTGGTTTTCCCTCATCATGGCTACCCTTGTACTATGGCATGTGGCTTGGAGCCTTCCCCTGATGTCCCACTTTGTTCTATCATTATATCACATGACACCTACCACTTAAGGGATGTACCATGGACCTGTCACTTGCTTAGAGGTTGGAACCACTTAATAGGGTCCTTGATTAACCTCCTTGAACTTGGAGACACTTGTACGCTCTAAAGCCCATTACGGAAGGGCATGCCACGGTGAAATGTCCACTTGGTTCCATGATTTGTAAGCTCATTTACTCAATTGCACTAATGATTTGTTGTACTGGAAGGTGAGGAAACGCATTGGATCTTATACAGGAATGTGGGTAGGTCTTCGCCCTGGGGTTTGGTCTCCCTATACGGTGTCCAAGTCCTCTAGAGGATCATATTGGCATCCACTATACCAGAGAGTAGATAACCACATCATGGGATCCACTCAATGCTTCCTCGTGTTCCATTTACTTGACGATGATGATGTACTTCAACCACCTTGCCCAACCAGCTACACACTCGCACCACACACTTGGTCGTTGTTCCAGGGCCCAAAAGAGGATGTGTCTCACCATGGGGACAAACGGAGGGCTTGCATCATTTTTCTGGCCCTTACAGATGGGATTCAGGATTGTTCGATCCACTTGGAGACCCATGAGGATGTTTTTGTGCCCCCGCAACCACTTGGGGGCACCACAGGTCATTTGCTTGGAGATCAAAGGGCAACCCCCTTCATCACTATTTTTGGAGCCCTTCCATCCATTTTGGCACATGTTGGACTTCACTAAGCCTTCCAACAACCCTCCTAGCAATTGTATTATCATTTTGGCCCTCCTGAGAGGCTTATTTTTCATGTTATTGAGCTATTTGGTGGGCTTGTCATGAATTCAGGTGTTATTTTGTACATTAGAGACACTTTTAGGGGTTTGTTAGGCTATATAGACCATTGAACTATTAGAGGCTCATATAAATACAAGTGAGGCCTCATTTGTAACTCATCATCACTTGGATTTGGATCATTGTTTCTTCTAGAATTTCACTATAGCTATTGAAGGAAGAATTGGAGATTCTTTAATGCATTTTGATGTTTGGGTTAATGTTATTCTATTTTGGAGCTTCTCTCTTACAAATGTGATGGATGGATATAATTTCGATGCCATGCAAGTTTCACTTTTATGCGAAATTTTCATTATATGTTTAATGTATGGAATATTGCATCATGACATTGCTTGTGCTCTAAATTACATGAAAATCTTAAATCACTTTCGTAGTCTTGATCTATTGCATGTGTTATTCATTGGGAAAGAAAAAGTGAATGTTCCTAGGGGTTGCCTTTGAAACCCTAAACCAGAGACTCCATTATCTGACAAGTCTAAGTATAAATCCTTGTTGTAGCTCGGTAGTTGCTTCATTAGGGAATGTTAAGCTACAATTAGGCTCCTTGATAGAACAAAACCCTAAATCAATCTAATTCTTGACTCCATTCTTGCAATAGACTAGGCACTGGTCCTAGATCCTTGCTGATCACATTAGCTTAACGAGATATCATTGTTTCGCCTCTTTTTTTTGTCGCCTAAGGATAAGGAGATTTCCTAGGGCTTGGTGCGAAATTTTAGGGAGGAGGAATCTTAGGATTCCGTCCGGACAAGTTTCTTTATTTATGTCTCCTCTAGACATACTCCAGTTTTGAAAGAATTTCAATGGTGGAATTTCAAATAAATTGATGCCCTAGCTATCACACCAAGATGGAACCCTTGAAGCTCCTTTGACTTAGGGATTTCTTGAAGGTTTTCACTTTGTAGTTCATCATTCAAAACCTTTTCTCTTGACTATGGGTGATCATTGGATGAGCCTTTATCACGGTATATCTATCAACCCTTAGTCTCTTATAGTATTTCTCTCAAGGGATTTTCGTGGAAAGTCACCCTAACTTCTCCCAAAGCTCACACTTTAATTGAATCTTTTCATTTAATGAGTCATCCTCGCCTCACATTGAACCCTAGGATAAACACATCAATCAAAAGTGAGGGATTTTGGAAATTTCCTTCCCTCAATCCTTTCTTGGAGAGCCCTTCTTTTGCTTCTAAAACAAGCAACCTATTATCTGAGCCTCTCCTTTGAATGGGCATTGGAAATCACATTGTGCGTCGTTATTGACCTCATCATTCTAGTGATTTCCCTATACCAAGACTCCTCCCATTCGTGAAAGTCCATAAAGAGGAAGGGAAATTGAATGAGGTGGCAGTGGGTCCTTGTCCCATTATTTCCACTTGATCTAGTTAGTAGTAGTTCCTTTGGAACCCCTCCTAGGACCCCTGCTAAATTAAGCAGTACCAAGGTGATATGATGGGAGGTCAACTTCAAATGGATCTATCTTATCCCACTATCCAGCAACCCGATGGAACCCCTTTCATCCTTTATAGGGAACCTTTATATCCAACTTGTGGTAAATCCGAGCCCTATCCCATATTATAAGATGCCCGTGGTTGAGAAACCATCTCCTATCCTCCCCTCTCAAGAACTTTGCATCCTCAAAATACCTAATAAAAAACAAAGCAAGAAATGGAAACATAAAAAAGAATTCAATGTAGGGGATGTTATGTTGGTTGATAAAAATCCTATGCCTATCAAGATTCATGGTAAGGTTGGTGAGGGATATTATTACATTGCTAGACTTGACAACGAACTTTGGCTGGAGCCAGCCAAAATAAGTCGTATCAACCCTTTCCTTAACACTTGACATTTGTATCATATTGGTTTTTGAATTAGAACTAACATCATATTATATTATGATTTATCATGCTAAATTAGATGCATTTAGATTAAAATTGCATTTGGAATTATATTTTTTATTTCATGTTGGTTTTATGGCCTAACAAAAGCATGGGCGATCAAAGGAAGCCATAAAACATGTTGCCCCATGTGCTTCATCTTTGATGTCCAAGTAATAGGTCTGCAGTCCCAAGATATTGTTGGTGTTCTCATGGCTTCCCCGTTCGAGTACATGGTTTGTGCACTTCACTAAGACATCGTGTCCTAGTTGGAGCCAGATGTTATCCACAACCAATGGGTGACCCCTATAGGAGAAAATTTTCTCCTAGATTTGTCTTCAGCCAGCAGCTAGCATCCCCTTGCAACCACCAGATAGCTCGATGTGCCACCATTCTCTGTCGCTTGACCCAACCATTATGTGCCCCCGCCCCCATTTGTTATGATCGTATATTTGAAGGTGGGCCTTCCAACACCGAAGGTATGGATTTTCATTATGTAATTGGGTATTTTTGCTTGCTTATCATGAACACTTTTGGACATGGATTAGTGGGGGGATTCGGCAAAAATAATGGGCTTGGTTTGTACTCTTGTTTGCTCATCCCCACTTGTTGGTTAGTTTTGTATCCTAGTCCCATGGGTTCTCCTTTATTGGCTATTAGCTTTAGGAGTGGCACTTTTAAGGGAAACCCCGATTTTGGTTGCGTAGTCTCGCATCCTGATAGCATATACATCACTCCCCTTTGTTCATTATGACCCCTTTTCACACTTTTCCCATTCGAGTCCACATTTTTCCATTGGGTCATGTTACCTACCATTTTGTGGGTGATATCCGTAGGAGGAAACGTTTCTCCTAGATGGTCCTTAGCCAACAGCCCCTTGCAGCCACCAAATATCTCGATGTGACATTTTCTCCACCACCTGAGCCATACATCTGGCCCCTTGCCCAGCTATTTTGATCGTATGCTTGAAGGTGGGCCTTCCAACCCTGAAGGTATGGCTTTTCATTCTGTAGTTGGGTATTTTTGTTTACTTATCATAGACACCTTAGGCATGGATTAGTGGTGGGATGCAACGGAAAGAATGGACTACATCTGTACTCTCGTCTCCTATGCCCAATTTGATGGTTAACCTTGTATCCTAGTCCCATGGGATCTCCTTTATTGGCTACTAATATTTAGGGAGGGCACTACATGGAAAACATCGATTTTGGTTGCGTGGTTCCGCTTCCCAATACCATATACATTACTCCCCTCTACTCATTACAACCCCATTCATCATTTTTCCCATTTGGGTCCACATTTGTCCACTAGGTCCACAAGGAGTTAGCCTCCCCATCCCCTTTTCCACAACTTTGGGCGGGCCTGGAACGATGTTCCAGATGTTGATCCAGCTAAAAGAAAATGAAAGAGCATAATTTGGCTACTGCCAATAGGAAATGTACAATAAAATGCAAATATGGTTGGGACATACAAATTCAACACGTGGGAAAAAACGAAACATGAGCCCTACGCTTTATCTATGGCCATCACCCTGGTTCCTATGGGCCCTATATGAGCCTCCCTCCATCATTAAGGAACATGTGATTGTCCCAACCCTTGGTGGGCAATGAACTACCCCACCTTAAGGGGGTATCCACTGCAATACCCTTAACATCATGCTCTCATCCCTTGGAGCGTCGAGGAGTTATGAAGAAAAAGCAATAAAAGGCAAAAGGCATATGAAGAAGGGTGGAAAAACAAACACCAAGGTAACTCATGTACCACAATTTCTCCCTCCTACACTCCTATATTTAAGTGTGAGCTTCCCCTATTATAATTTATAGCTATCCTTGTACCGTGGCATGTGGCTTGGAGCCTTCCTCTGATCCCCGCTCCATTCCATTATTATATCACATGCCACCTGTTGACCCTGCTGCCCGCACCTACCTACACAGTTAGCGAGAAAAGCCTTCAACCCCACAAGGTGTGGTTGGTGGCAGGGAACTCAGAGAAGGGGTTGTCACGCTGATCCCAACTCTCTCCGTTTTAGCTATCTCCTAGGCTAGCTAAGGGGGG